>JAOTQR010086439.1:115217-138291 GCA_025774065.1 Solanum ossicruentum
AAACATTTTCAAATTATTCCCAAAAAATTTTTTTTTCCCCTGACCTTATTTTTTTTTTTCTTTTTTTTTTTTTTTGAACACACCCCCCCCCCCCCCCCCCCAATTTATAGATTGTAGTTATGAATGCTTGAAATGATTAGTACTGAAGTCTTGTTGTCAAGCCTTGTGGTCACATGTCGATTCGACCCTAACCATGGGTTAGGTTAATTTCTAACAGCGATCGCTTTCTTCTTGGAGCGTGAGCATCACTAAAGACTATCCAATATGCTCTTACAATTTTCTCTCCCAAAATATTGAGTTCTCTTAGTACTAGGTGAAAACTTCTTCAAAATAACCTAAAAGACCTATTTATAATTATTAGAATTTTCAAGTCCTAAAGAAAATAGGAGAACTGGTTGACACTCCATGCAACATATGTCTTAGGGGCCATATTGCCTTCCATTGCTCATGATCACGGTCTGGTACTCAGCTGCTGAAAATTTGGACTTCAACTCTTCAACACTCCTCTATGATTCATAAAATTGTTTACAACCCATAAAGGGGGTTTTGTTTGATAAAATTCCTAAAATTCCAAGTATCTGATCCTTAGGGAATGAACCATCTTCTATGACTTGTAAACCTCTCTATTGCTTGTCTGCATGTTTGTAGAATGAACATAAGAAAACAACCCATTATTGGAATTGTTCACGAAACCATCCTACGGCCCGTAAAAAGGTGTCATATGATAGCAAAACTCAACAACTTCTGCAATTTTCCCCAAAATCAAGAACAACCTATAATCCTGTAAAATTAAACATAGAAACACATAAAAATCACTAACATTGGATTGACAACACACAAAAATTTTAAGTTTTAAGCACCAAAAAGTGTTGTACTTTACAACATATCATATATTAGTTTATTTGATGTGTTTTTATGTTTCTTTTTGAAGGATTACAGGGTTGGCACAAATTTTGGGCTAAGTGTGCAAAATTCGTTGAAGCAAAGGGTTCACAAGATATTTTTACCGACCGTATTAAATTCTACGGGCCATAGATATGGTTTCTTATACAATTTCAGTAAAGGGTAATTTTCTAAAGTTTAGAATACAAATATGTAGAGGAGCCATAAAATATTTTATGAGCTGCAGGCTTGGTATCATGCCCTGAGGATCAGAAAGTGGGGAGTTGCTGAAAAGTCATCTGATGAAACCCCCTACGGACCATAGAAATTTGTACAAGTCCTAGAAGGGTGTAATAGAATTTATCCCCAGATTTGAAGAAGTAATCCACGAAAGCGCTAATACGAGCTGCAAAATATATTATATGGCTCGTAACTTATTATACAACCTCTAGAAGCTCCCGTTGAGTTCTCCTAATTCATTTTGATTTTTTATTTTAAAGACTATAAATATGTATTTTAGGTTATTTTTCACAAGGAACGTTATAGAATAATAGAGAACAATAGAGATCTTAAGAGAAACTCTTGTTAAACTTTATTTTGTCTTTTCATTTCAATATTGTGAATCTTGGTGAAGATTTTAGATTCTTTGTGCTTAGTTCTCTATTGTAAGGGCCCAATTATGTTATTCAAATTCATAAGTTCTGCATCTACACTAACCACGAGTAGCTAAATCAAAACTAGGGTTGTGGGAACCATGAAGAACAAACAAGGTAAAATCGTATAATTTGTAATTCTTGAAAAGTTTGTACGCATGTATTAAATAATTCTCTTTAGTTTGAATAGTTTCTGATGGTTCCCAACCTTAAAACTCGCCTACAGTTACTAACTGAATCATGTTAGTAATAAATAGGAAAAGAGGTTAATACACAAGATTCAATTGATATTTCTCATCTAATCATCCGAACTGGCAAAGGGGAGATTGAACTATCACACTTTGGGGATGGACCAAATCATATAGTGAAATACACCTCTCGCCTAAGATAAAGGGTTTAGTGAACTCAACTTACCATTCTTCATGCAACACTGAAACGCCCCTAAAAATGTGCTTCGGAAATTTCCATAATCATAATTTTCATATATCTCAAAAATCATGCATGATATCAAAAATTTGACTTTATATTCTTAATTTGGAGGAAAAATTGAGCGGGATCAACATAAGAAGACCCGTAAGTAAATTAACTTAGAAACATGCAATTTATGTAAGAAGGAAGCTTGGGCAACTTGGGTGAAAGGGTCTAATGATACCTCAACTTTGGAGAATTTCTTGATGAAGGTTTTATTGAGGAGTTGAAGCTTGATTGAATTCCTTATGATCTGGAATGAGTTCGGGACCCTTAATTTTAAGTGAAATATTTGTGTAAGTGTTTGAGAGAGTATTTGGGAATGTCTTGTATGATAGGAAGGTGAAATATGGCTAAGTATAGGCATTTTTACATATGGGAAGGCTTATGCCAAAGACCCAAAGGCCTTGTATCGAAAAACAAAAACAAGCCAAAAATAACACTAGTCCGCATCCTGGCAGCATCACGCCTAGGGCGTAGATCAACACTGGATAGGAAAAATTTTAGAATTTCAAATTTCGAAGCGCTCCACAACTATGAATGGGAGGCTATGATGCATTTTAGGAAATGTTTCACTTCTTCATGATCTATGTCGTGCAGTAGACTTAAGTCCTCTAAGGCTTATTACTGATTCCTAAACATTATGTTTCATAATATGTCTTAAGCTACTCAGAATGATGGGCAAGACAGTGACCATCCCTCACTCTGCAGTCAACATTGCAACGGTAATATGTCGAATGCGATGGTTCATAATGCTCTATGTCAGTAGACCTGGTTGTAACCGCTAAACTCAATCAACAAGTTGGTGCTCCCAAGACTTCAAAGGATAAAAGGAGGAACAGTGAGGCTAAGAAGGCCTAATTTGGTGGTGCCTCATCTTCTAGTAATCTACCGGTTCCCAATTATAAGAAGAAAAGGATTCCTTTTGTCACTTGACAAGGCTTTGTAAGAAACATCAAGGGAGGTGTTTAGTAGAAGTTGAGGGTTGTTTCAAGTGTGGTTGTATTGGGCATAAGATGAGAGATTTCTTAGTGCTATCAAACCAAGGGAGAAGGAGGTTCCAATTTGAAGGTGGCAATTGTAGGATGACTCATCATAGGTTCCTAAAATGTGAGAGAAACCATAGTGGCAGATGTTGGAGGAACACTATGGATGTTATCGGTGTGGTAAATGGGCCACAGGATTGTTGATTGTCTATATGCTCAAAGGAAAGGCAAGGGTACTGGTGTTCAAGCTTCTTCTCCATGCTACAAGTGTGGGAAGTACCATCCGGGATATTGCTTAATCGGTTCAAGTCCGTGGTTTGAGTATGGCATAAAGGATCATGAGTCGAGACATTATCTATGGGATACTGCAGATTATGAGGATAACCGTGGATGTTCTCAACCATAACCTTCTAAGGGTCACTAGACTTGGCATGGTGCTTCATAGGTATGTTAAAGGTTTTTGACTTTGATGTGTATGTATTGATTGACCTGGGTTCCACTTTTTCTTTCATTACTCCTTTTTTTGCCAAAACCTTCACATTAGCCCCGAATTTTTGTGTGAACCTTATGAAGTGTCTACACCTTTGGTGACTCCATGTTGCTAAAAGAGTCTATAGAAATTGTCCCATGTTCATAATGCATAAAGTCTTGCATTGTGATTTGGTTGAATTAGATATGGTGGATTTTGATGTCATTCTTGGGATGGATTTGTTGCATGCATATTATGCTTCTATTGACTGTAGAATCCATAGGGTTAAATTTCAATTCCCTACTAAGCCCGACCTTGAGTGGGAAATTCATGATGTAGTGGTCAAGGGAAGATTCATTTCTTCAATTAAAGACCAAAAGTGGATTTTCTAAGGGTTGTCTCTATCATCTTGTGAGGGTTAGGTATGTTGAGTCCAAAGTCCTTCCTATTGAGTCAATTCTGATGGTTAATGAGTTTCTTGATATCTTTCTCGATGAGCTTCCCGATGTTCATTCTGAAAGGAAAATAGATTTTGGTATAGACCTTCTTCCTGATACACATCCCATTTCTATTCCCTCTTACTGTGTGGCCCAGTGCAATGAAAGGAGTTAAAGGAGCAATTGAGTGATTAGTTGGAAAAAGGTTTTGTGAGGCCTAGTAAGTCACCTTGGGATGCACCGGTGTTACTTGTGATGAAAAAAGAATGGTTATTTTCGAATGTGCATTGATTACCAGCAACTTAATAGAGTCTCCATAAAGAACAAGTACCCTCTACCAAGGATTAATGACCTTTTTTATCAACTTCAAGGGGCTAGTCACTTTTGTAAGATTGATCTTCGGTTCAAGTATCACCAAGTGAAAATGAGGGAGTGTGACATTCCCAAGATGGCTTTTCAGACCAGGTATGGGAAGCTTGAGTTTGTGGTTATGTCCTTCAGGTTGACTAATGCACCAACTATATTTATGGATCTTACAAATAGGGTCTTTAAACCCTACCTTGATTTGTTTGTGTTGATTTTTCCTGATGATATTTTGTTTTATTCGCATAGTGAGGTGGAGCATGTGAATCATTTGAGGATGGTGTTGTGAATCATAAGGGAGGAGAGGTTGTATGCTGAATATGAAAAAATGTGAGTTTTGATTGAAAAAGTTTGCTTTTCTTAGGCATGTGGTGTCGCTTGACGGCATCAAGGTTGATCCTAAGAAGACGGAGGTGATTAGAAATTTGCCTAGGCCTTTGACTTGAACGGATATTAGAAGTTTCTTGGGTTTGGCGGGTTTTTACCAGAGGTTGGTAAGTGGTTTCTCTTCTATTGCTTCTCCTATGACTAAGTTGACCCAAAAGCAGGCGAAATTCATGTGGTCCAATGATTGTGAAAAGAGTTTCTAAAACTTGAAAGTTAAGCTTGCCTCCGCTCCTATTTTGGCTCTACTAGAAGTGTTGGAAGGATTTGTTGTATATTGTGATTCCTCAATAATCAGTTTTGGATATGTCTTGATGCAAAATGGTAAGGTGATAGCATATGCCTATAGACAACTCAAGGCACATGAGAAGAATTATCCCACCCATGATCTTCAATTGATGGCGATGGTATTTGCCTTGAAAATTTTGTGTCATACTGGTATAGGGTTCATATTGATGTGCTTACCTACCACAAGAGTCTCCAATTTGTGTCCACCCAAAAAGATCTTAATTTGAGGCAAAGAAGGTGGTTAGAGAACCTTAAAGATTATGAGATGAGTATGCATTATCACCTTGACAAAACTAATGTTGTGGCCAATGCTCTAAGTAGGGTGTATGTGAATTGTCTAGCTTATGTTGATGATTTTGGCAAAGAGGTTTTCTAGAGAGATTCACTGGTTCGTTAGATTGGGGGTTAGATTGGATGAATTTGACAATGGTGGGCTAGTGGTTGTTGATGGTTCTATATCTTCCTTTGTTGAGGAGGTAAAGGCAAAACATCATCTTGACCCCACCTTGCAAGAGATCAATGCCTTAATGTGAGATAGTAAAGTGGAGGTTTTCTCCCAAGGGAAAGATGGTACCCTTAGGTTGAAATGACCCTGAAAAGTGATCAAAAATATGCCTTTGAAGTGTTCGAAATTATAATTTCTATATATCTCAAAATTCATGTGTGATATCAAAAATTCGATTTCATATTCTTGTTCAGGGGGTCAAATTGAGTGGGAATTGGGTCTAACCCTGATTTTAGAGCAAATGAATTGCAATTTCCTTTTTCCAAAAATCAATTTCCAAAGAGCTTTTTGTGCCACACTATAAAAATGTTGTCAGTTTTCACTCTGGTCCAAGTCTTTTTATTCGTTGGCCTAAGACTTCCCATGCATGAAAATACCTATATTTTATTGAGGAATTAAAGGTCCAATGCATATCTTATAAGTTGAATGACTTTATGATGATGAAAGGAGCGTGTGTATATGATATTCTACTACATAGTGTTGGAATGTGACAATGTCCTACTCGGGGGGTTAATAGCCCGGTGACCATGTCGAGGGGTTTGTACCTTGATAACCAATCAAGGGGTTTGTACTATTGTAGCCAGGTTGAGGGGTTAGTACCTCAATCACCATGGGTGGTAGGTGTGACGATCCACTAACCAAGCAAAGGGGTTTGTACCTTGGTAAACTATGGGTTCTATAACGATGGTCTCCCCTTATACATATTTTGTGTTCTATATAAGCATGATGTTGGTTCAAGCATCATTCATACATGTCATATTACTATATGCTTATTCGTTTCTTAAGGTATGCATTTTGTTTATGTTGCTTATACTTGTTGCATTGCATCCTACATACCTAGTATATTCAAACGTACTAATGCATACTCTATGTCTACATGTTATTACCATTTCGGAACCAGACCCTGTTTGAGCATCTTCCTCCACGTGGCTAACATGATTTATCTCAAGATAGTTGGTGAGTCCTCCATTCCACGACAATATCTATGATCTCATGCTATGTACTAAGACTACCTTTCTTTCATGTATATATTGACTATGTGGGTGAGCCCGTTTACTTGTTTTGGCCCTCGCTCTTATTGGTGTAGTAGATATATTATTGGACATGTCATGTATTGAGCCTTGAATCTTTTATTTTGAGACTTATGTTATAAAAGTATCCCTTTAGTCCTTTTTCCCTTATTTCTACTCTTATTTTGTTTTTTAATTTCTTCCACGACCAATGATGTGTAATGATATGTTAAGAAGCTTGTTTGGGGTACCTTCAGGTTCCTAATTTGCCATGTCACATCTAGGCTCTATGCTTGGGTCATGATAAACATGATATCAGAGCACTATGTTGTTAATGGTCCTCAACAACCAAAACACTGTGTCGATTAGAGTCTTGTTCATGGTTGCGTTGTGCACCACAACTATGAGCAAAAGGCTATGAGGCATTTTAGGAAATGTTTCCCTTCTTGATGTTCTAAGTCATACTATAGAGTTGAAGTAAGGTTTTTCCCCCTAACGATTGTTCTTTGCTTTGCTTGATCATGCTTAACACAAGAGGAAGAAGAGCCCAGACACCCGAGGAACAATCGTCTTATGGTGAGCTCCTAGGTGCTCGTATATTACTTGCAAAAGTTGTGGCTAATCATGCCAATCAAGAGGCCTAAGCTCCTCATCCTCATACACTAGTATTTTAGATGAGAGACTTCGTGAAGATGAGTGCCTCGGAATTCTATGGGTCAAAGGTCGATGAGGACCATTAAGAGTTCATTGATTAGGTATAAAAGGTTTTAGCTATTATTCGTGTTAGATTGGAAGAGAAGGTGGAGGTGGTAGCTTACCAAATTAAGGGGGTGGCACAAATATGCTTTAATCATTTGAAGGAGGAGAAAGGAATCAATAATGTGGTGCTTTGGAAGGAGTTCAAGGTTGCTTTTCTTAACCGATGCTTAGGGAAGCCAAATTGGTGGAGTTTATGAATTTGAGAGAAGGGTCTATGGGTGCGACGGAGTATGCCCTAAAGTTCAATCAATTGTCTAAATATGCTCCCCACTTAGTTGTCAACGCAAGGTCTAGAATGAAGAAGTTTTTGATGGGTGTGTTTGAGTTGGTGAGTGAGAAATATTGGTCTGCTATATTGATTCGTGATATGGATTTTTCCCTTGTGATTGCATATGCAGAAAAAATTGAGGAAAATTTGAGGAAGAGAAGGAGTAATGAGGCCAAGAGGGCCCATTTTGAGGGTAAGTTCCAAAGTCGAAAGGGTGGTCAGTTCCATCAAAGCCAACTGTCTTCTCTTGCTTCTAATAAGGGATTTTCCAATAACTTCCAAAGGGGCCAAGGTGTTGGTGGTGTGGTTCCTAATAATCATCATGGATCTTATGAATAGGGTCTTCAAACCCTACCTTGATTCGTTTGTTATGGTCTTCATTGATGATAATTTGATCTGTTCACATAGTGAGGAGGAGCATATAGGATATTTGAGGATAGTGCTACAAATATTGAAGGAAGAGAAGTTGTAAGCCAAGTATGAAAAACAATAATTTTGGTTAAAAGAGGTTGCCTTCTTAGGTCTTGTGGTGTTGGGGGATGGTATTAAGGTGGATCCTAAGAAGACAGATGTGATTAGAAATTGGCCTAGGCTATTCACCAGTCATATATTAGAGCTTCTTGGGCTTAGAGGGTTAGTATTAGAGGTTTGTGAGTGAGTTCTCTCCTATTGCTTCTCCTATGACCAAGTTGACTCAAAAGAAAGACATATTTGTTTGGACTGATGAATGTGAAAGGAGTTTCCAAACATTGATAGATAAGCTTTTGTTTGTTCCTATATTGTCACTACCGGAAGGACTAGAGGGTTTTGTGGTGTGTTATGATGCTTCTAGATTTGGTTTGGGTTGTGTTCTAATGCAAAATCGTAAGGTGATAGCCTATGCTTCTAGACAACTCAAAGTGGATAAAAAGAACTATCTTACTCATGATCTTGAACTAGTTGTTGTGGAATTTGCATTAAAGATTTGGCGTCATTATTTGTTTGGGGTGCATGTTGATTTGTTCACCTATCATAAGAGTCTCCAATATGTCTTCACTCAAAAGGATCTCAACTTCAGACAAAGAAGGTGGTTAGACCTTCTTAAAGACTATGATATAAGTGTTCATTATCATCCCACTAAGGCTAATGTACTGTCTGATACATTGAGTATGGTGTCCATGGGTAGCCTAGAACATATTGATGATAGTGACAAAGGGGTGGCTAGGGAGGTCCATCGGTTGGCCAGATTGGAAGTTGGGTTGGAAGCTATTGATAATGGTGGTGTTGTTACTGATGGTTCTAAATCTTCATTTGTTGAGGAGGTGAAGCTAAGAAAGATTTTGACCTTGCTTTGTTGGAATTGAAGACATTGGTAAAAGATGGTAAGGTGAAAGTGCCCGAAAATGTGCCTTGGAATGCTTGGAATTTTAAATTCCTTGTATCTCAAAATTCGTGCACAATATCAAAAATTATACTTCATATTCTTGTTCAGGGGGTAAAAATTAGGGAAGAAAGGGTCTAACCCCAATTTAAGAATGAAAGATTAGCAACTATGAAATTCTAAAGAGCAATTTTCGGTGAGCATTCCGCATCGCTTTCATGATACACACCATTACAAAAATGTGCCAGTTTTTTTTACTTTGGTCCAAGACTTTACGTCTTGGGCCTAAGTGTTCCCAAATATATTTTTACCTATACTTAGTCATATTTCACCCTCATATCATCCTAAACATTCCCCAATACTCAAACACATAGCCATATTTTTCACTCCTAAATTCAAGTCGCAAAACCGTCATCTAGAACTAAGGATTTCCTTCAAGCTTCAAGCTTGCATTTTCAATCTTCACCAAGAGTTTCTTCATAGTTAAGATATGTAGGTTTTATCCATTGGGTACTTCCACCCATTGTTCCGTAATCTCCTTTTTTCTCAAATTGCATGATTTAAAGTTGATCTTACTAAAGGGTTACTAGTACGAACTAGTCTATGAACTATGTTAAAGCTATGTAAAGTTGTAATTGTTTTGCTATGTTTTGAGCTATAAATCTTGGACCAATTGTATGATTTGATGAGGGTTTTTGATGTATATTGCTTGAGGGTGTAGTAAGTTGTTGATTGATAGTTTTACAATGGATTTTCTTGCATGATTTCATCGATATATTTCATGATTTTATACTAGCGTTACACACCCACCAAGTGTTTCATAAAATGTCTTGTTATAGTTTCTTGATGAATTGAAGTTTCAAAGCATGAGATATGATCTGACTGATGTTCTTGTAATGTAATGAGATAATGTATATGATATAATCTATATAAAGTGTTGCAGTAGACCATGCCCGATCTGGGGGGAGTAAGAGCCCGGATAACCTTGTCGAGGGGTTTGTACCGTGATAAGTGAGGTAGGGGTTTGTACTCATCAACCATATGAGGGGTTTGTACTTCACCACCAGGATGATTAGGTGAAATTATCATCAACCATGTGAGGGGTTTGTATCACACCACCACAGTGGTAAGGTGAGAACATCATCAACCAACCAAGGGGTTTGTACTTTGGAAATCTAGCTTTGTCGCTTCTACACATATGATATCCTATATGAGCATGAGTTACTTAAGAAGGTTTTACTTATGCGTTGATCATACATAATTGCCTATTTTTAGGCATTTTGATTATGATGTCTATCCATTATTGATTGCATCCTACACACTTAGTACATTTAAAAATACTAACGCATACTCTTGCCTAAATGATATCACCATTTAGTAACCCGAGCCTAAGTTGATCATCGTCCTCCTCCACGAGGCTAGTTTCGTA
This sequence comes from Solanum ossicruentum, assembly GCA_025774065.1. Taxonomy (NCBI): domain Eukaryota; kingdom Viridiplantae; phylum Streptophyta; class Magnoliopsida; order Solanales; family Solanaceae; genus Solanum; species Solanum ossicruentum. The sequence continues at coordinate 125,479 of JAOTQR010086439.1, forward strand.
CTACTCAGTCTAGTTAGTGAGTCCTCTACTTTGGGGAATTTAGTCTACATTTCTCTTATTATGTATTGAGACACTATTCTTGAATTTCTATTTTGACTCTGAGGGTGAGCCAGGTTACTTTGTCTTGGCCCCCGCTCTTATCTAAGTACAAGAGGTGTTTGTTGGACATGTTATGTATTTATGATATGAGTTTGACTCTTTGTCTCTTGATTATGATGTTATGCAAGCTTTCCCCTGAGCTCCTTTGCCCCTATTCTTACTCTTTATGTCTTTTATATTCTTCCACGACCAATTATGTGCAATGATAAGTTAAGAGGCTTGTTTGGGGTTCCTTTGGATTCCCCATTCGTCATGTCACGTTTAGGCCCTAGGCTTGGGTCCTGACAAACTTGGTATTAGAGCACTGCATTGATAACTTCTTGGAGTCTAACACATCACATCGATTAGATTCCTATTCCTGGTTGTGAAGTGTGTCATGACTATGCATAGGAGGCTATGAGACATTTTAGGAAAATGTTTCCCTTCTTTATGTTCTAAGTAGTGCTATAGAGTTGTGGTAAGTTTTTCCCCCCAACAATTGTTCTTTGCAATGCTAGATCATGCCTAACACTAGAGGAAGAACAGCACAAACTCTCGAGGAGCAACCTAACAATGGTGAGCTCCAAGATGCACTCACTATGCTTGCCCAAGTTATGGCCAACCAAGTCAATCAAGAGGCCCAAGGCCCTCATAATACTACCCCGAGAGCTAGGGTAAGGTACTTCATGTTGATGAATCTTCCAGTGTTTTATGGGTCAAAGGTGGATGAAGATACACAAGAGTTCATTCATGAGGTCTATAAGATCATAAATGTCACAAGCGTTGGGCTGAATGAAAACGCGGAGTTGGCGGCATACCAACTCAAAGGGGTAGCCAAATATGGTATAACCAATGGGAGGGGAAGGGAAATGGTAATGTGGTGCTTTGGGAGGAGTACAAATTTGTTTTCCTTAACCAATTCTTCCCTCTTAAGATAGAGAGGCTAAATTAGTGGAGTTTATGAACATGAAAGAAGGTCCCATGAGTGTGAGGGAGTATGCCCAAAAATTCAACCAACTTTCAAAGTATGAACTTTATTTGGTGGCCGATCCTCAATCTAAGATGAATAAGTTCGTGATGGGGATCTCCGACTTGGTGAGTGAAGAATCCCTGGTCTGCCATACTAATTAGTGATGTGGAGTTGCCTCGCTTGATGATCTGTGTCGACCCAATAGAAGAGGAGAAATTAATGAAGAGAAGGGGCAATAGGCCTAGAAGGCCCGATTTGACAGTAAATTCTAAAAGGTTGCTTGATTTCATCAAGGACAAGGGTCTTCTCATGCTGTTAATAGGGGATTTTCCAATGACTTCCCTAGGTCTAAAGGTGTTTGTGGTGTGATCCCTATTGATGTGTGCCCTAAATATTGAATGAGCCGAAGAGGCCCATGTTTGAAAGTTTCTAATGCATGCTTTAAATGTGGGAACTCGGTCACAAGAAGATAGATTATCTAAAAAATCGTGGAGAAGGTCGGGGTGCCAATAGTGTCCCATTGGGTTTTGGTGGTACTCAATATGGTTGCCCAAGGCATAATCGGTTTTATACTATACATGGGAGGCAAGGGGTATGTGAGGTTCCTGACATTTTTACCGTTATGTTTAAGATGTTTGATTTTTATGTGTATGCATTAATTGATTCGAGTTCCACTCTTTCTTTTGTTACCGCCTTTGTTTCCCAAAATGTACATGTTCAACCCGAGTTGTTGCATGAGTGATGTGGACTTGCCTCGCTTGATGATCTGTGTTGACCCAATAGAAGAGGAGAAATTAATGAAGAGAAGGGGCAAAAGGCCTAGAAGGCCCGATTTGACAGTAAATTCCAAAAGGTTGCTTGATTTCATCAAGGACAAGGGTCTTCTCATGCTATTAATAGGGGATTTTCCAATGACTTCCCTAGGCCTAAAGGTGTTGGTGGTGTGATCCCTATTAATGTGTGACCTAACTGTGGAATAAACCGAGGAGGCCCATGTTTGAAAGTTTCTAATATGTGCTTTGAATATGGGAACTTGGTCACAAGAAGATAGATTGTCCAACAAATCGTGGAAAAGGCCGGGGTGCAAATACTGTCCCATTGGGTTTTGGTGGTACTCAATATGGTGCCCCAAGGCATAATCGGTTATATGCTATACATGGGTGGCAAGAGGTACGTGAGGTTCCTAACATTTTTACGGGTATGTTTAAGATGTTTGATTTTTAAGTGTGTGCATTGATTGATTCGAGTTCCACTCTTTCTTTTGTTACCGCCTTTGTTTCCCAAAACGTACATGTTCAACCCAAGTTGTTACATGAGTCATATGATGTGTCTACTCCTATTGGTACCTCTATTGTTGCTAGGAAAGTTAATAGAAGTTGTCCTATTTACATATTGCATAAGTGTTTGCCTTGTGGTCTTGTTGAATTAGACATGGTTGATTTTGATATGATTCTTTGGATGGATTGGTTGTATGCCTATTATGCTTCTATTGATTGTAGAAGCTATAGTGTCAAATTCTAATTTCCAAATGAACTCGTCCTTAAGTGGGAAAGTCAAGATGTGGTGGTCAAGGGTAGGTTTATTTTTTACGTTAAAGCTCGTAAGGTGATATATAAAGGGTGTCTTTACCATCTATTGACGGTTAGGGATGTGGAGTATAAAGTTCTTCCCATTGAGTCAGTACCGGTTGTAAATGAGCTCCTTGATGTCTTCCCAAATAACCTTCCCGGTATCCCTCCCGAAAGGGAGATAGATTTTGGCATAGATCTCCTTCCGATACTCAACCCATTTCTATTCCCCCTCACTGTATGGCCCCAGTGATGTTGAAGGAGTTAAAGGAATAATTGGAAGATTTGTTGAAGAAGGGACTCATCAGGCCTAGCCAATCAGCATGAGTTACTTGAGGATGTTTTACTTATGCATTGATCATACATGCCATGTTGTAATATTATGCCTATTGCCTATTGTTTGAACTTTTATTATGATGTCTATATCTAGTTGCATTGCATCCTACATACTTAGTATAGTCAAACGTACTGCTGCATACTCTTGGCTACATGATATCACCTAGTAGGAACCTGATCCCAAGTTAATCCTCCTACTCCTCCACAATACTAGTTCGGTACTACTAAAGCTAGTTGATGAGTCCTCCACTTCCGGGACCTTAATGTTTGATTCTCTTATTATGTATTGGTACACTCTTCTTTATTTTCTATTTTGACTATGTTGGTGAGCCCAGTTGCTTTATCTTAGCCCCAGCTCATATCTAAGTATTAGAAGTTTTTGTTAGACATGTTATGTATCGATGATATGAGCATTGACTATTTGTCTCTTAATTATGATGTCGTTCAAGATTTCCCCTTAGCCCCTTTGCCCCTATTCATATTCTTTGTCTTTTATACGCCTCCACGACCAATGATGTGTAATGATAAGTTAAGAGGCTTGTTTGGGATTCCTTCAGCTTCCCTATTCGCCATATCAGTCTATGTCATAGGCCCTACGTCTTTGTGTTTGCATTAAAGATTTGGTGTCACTGCTGGTATGGGGTGCATGATGATGTGTTCACCGATCACCAGAGTCTCCAATATATCTTCACTCAAAAAGATCTCAACTTGAGGCAAAGAAGATGGTTAGAACTTTTGATAGACTATGATATGAGTATGCATTACTATTAGGGTAAGGAAAATGTTACGGGGGATTCTTTTAGTAGCGTGTCTACGGGTAGCCTAGCTCATGTTAATGGTGGTGATAAGGAAATGGCTCAGGTTCATTGATATTTTTAGTAATTACAAAATCATATGTAAAGTAAATATGATTATTACAAATATGAGCTGTAGACAATTTGTAATCTATTTTCATTCGTTCTCTTGTAGCGGAAAACAAGTGAGTAGTACCTTTTTCAAGGTACTTAGGAGGAATAAGGCCTTTCACAATGCAATTGCGATTAGCCCCGGTATCAAACAATGCGATCTTGTTTAACACAAAGTCTCTAGCAATCACCAACTTAATGGGGATATGCTGACTCAGGGATTTGATGGAAAACACAGAAGGACTAGGTTCTTCACATTAGCCTCGAATTGTTGTGTCAACCTTATGAAGTGTCTACCCCTTTTGGTGACTCCATGTGGCTAAAAGAGTCTATAGAAATTATCCCGTGTTCATATTGCATAAAGTCTTGCATTGTGATTTGGTTGAATTAGTTATGGTGGATTTTGATGTCATTTTTGGGATGGATTTGTTGCATGCATATTATGCTTCTATTGACTGTAGAACCCATAGGGTTTAAATTTCAATTCCCTAATGAGCCCGACCTTGAGTGGTAAATTCATGATGTAGTGGTCAAGGTAAGATTCATTTCTTCTCTTAAAGCCAAAAAGTGGATTTCTAAGGGTTGTCTCTATCATCTTGTGTGGGTTAGGTATGTTAAGTCCAAAGTCATTCCTATTGAGTCGATTCAATGGTTAATGAGTTTCTTGATATCTTTCTCAATGACCTTTTCGGTGTTCATTCTGAAAGCAAAATAGATTTTGGTATATACTTTCTTCCCGATACACATCCCATTTCTATTCCCTCTTACTACGTGGCCCGGTGCAATAAAAGGAGTTAAAGGAGCAATTGAGTGATTAGTTGGAAAAAGGTTTTGTGAGGCCTAGTAAGTCACCTTGGGGTGCACCGCTGTTACTTGTGAAGAAAAAAGGATGGTTATTTTAGAATATGCATTGATTACCAGCAACTTAATAGAGTCTCCATAAAGAACATGTAACCTCTACCAAAGATTGAGGACCTTTTTTATCAACTTCAAGGGGCTAGTCACTTTTGTAAGATTGATCTTCGGTTCGAGTATCACCAAGTGAAAATGAGGGAGTGTGACATTCCCAAGATGGCTTTTCGGACCAGGTATGGGAAGGTTGAGTTTGTGGTTATGTCCTTCGGGTTGACTAATGCACTGACTATATTTACGGATCTTACAAATAGGCTCTTTAAACCCTACCTTGATTTGTTTGTGTTGATTTTTACTGATGATATTTTGTTTTATTCGAATAGTGAGGTGGAGCATGTGAATCATTTAAGGATGGGCATGTAGTGTCGCGTGATGGCATCAAGGTTGATCCTAAGAAGACAGAGTTGATTAGAAATGGGCCTAGGCCTTTGACTTGAACAGATATTAGAAGTTTCTTGGGTTCGGCAGGTTATTACTAGAGGTTAGTAAATGGTTTCTCTTCTATTGCTTCTCCTATGACTAAGTTGACTCAAAAGCAGGCGAAATTCATGTGGTCCAATGATTGTGAAAAGAGTTTCTAAACCTTGAAAGTTAATCTTGCCTCCGCTCCTATTTTGGTTCAACTAGAAGGGTTAGAACAATTTGTTGTATATTGTGATTCCTCAATAATCAGTTTGGGATGTTTCTTGATGAAAAATGGTAAGGTGATAGTATATGCCCCTAGGCAACTCAAGGCGCATGAGAAGAATTATCCCACCCATGATATTCAACTAGCGGCTATGGTATTTGCTTTGAAAATTTGTGTCATACTTGTATAGGGTTCATATTGATGTGTTTACCTTCTACAAGAGTATCCAATTTATATCCACCCAAAAAGATTTTAATTTGAGACAAAGAAGGTGGTTAGAGCGCCTTAACGATTATGAGATGAGTATGCATTATCACCACGACAAAACTAAAGTTGTGGCCAATGCTCTAAGTAGGGTGTATGTGAATTGTCTAGCTCATGTTGATGATTTTGGCAAAGAGGTTTCTAGAGAATTTCACTTGTTTTTTAGATCGGGGGTTAGGTTGTATGAATTTGACAATGGTGGGGTAGTGGTTGTCGATGGTTCTATATCTTCCTTTATTGAGGAGGTAAAGGCAAACATCATCTTGACCCCACCTTACTAGAGATGAAGGCCTTAATGTGAGATGGTAAGGTGGAGGTTTTCTTCCAAGGGGAAAATGGTACCCTTAGGTTGAAATGACCCAGAAAAGTGACCGAAAATATGCCTCGAAAGTGTCTGAATCATAATTTTTATATATCTCAAAATTCATGTGTGATATCAAAAATTCGATTTCATATTCTTGTTCAGGGAGTCATATTGAGTGGGAATTAGGTCTATCCCTGATTTTAGAGCAAATGAATTGCAATTTCCTTTTTCCAAAAATTAATTTCCAAAGTGTTTTTTGTGCCACAGTGTAAAAATGTTGCCAGTTTTCACTCTGGTCCAAGGCTTTTTATTTTTTGTCCTAAGACTTCCCATGCATGAAAATACGTATATTTTATTGAGGAATTAAAGGTCCAATATATGTCTTATAAGTTGAATGACTTTATGATGATGAAAGGAGTGTGTGTATATGCTATTCTTCTATATAGTATTGGAATGTGACAATGCCCTACTCGGGGGGTTAATAGCCCGGTGACCATGTCGAGGGGTTTGTACCTTGATAACCAATCAAGGGGTTTGTACTATTGTAGCCGGGTTGAGGGGTTAGTACCTCAATTAACATGGGTGGTAGGTGTGACGATCCACTAACCAAGCAAAAGGGTTTGTACCTTGGTAAACTATGGGTTCTATAACGATGGTTTCTCCTTATACATATTTTGTGTTCTATATAAGCATGATGTTGGTTCAAGCATCATTCATACATGTCATAATGCTATATGCTTATTCGTTGCCTAAGGTATGCATTTTGTTTATGGTGCTTATACCTGTTGCATTGCATCCTACATACCTAGTATGTTCAATCGTACTAACGCATACTCTATGCATACACGATGTTACCATTTCAGAACCAGACACTGTTTGAGCATCTTCCTCCACGTGGCTAATACGATTTATCTCAAGGTAGTTGGTAAGTCCTCCATTCCAGGACAATATCTGTGATCTCATGCTATGTACTAAGACTACCTTTCTTTCATGTATATATTGACTATGTGGGTGAGTCCAGTTGCTTGTTTTGGCCCCCACTCTTATCTGTGTAGCAAATATGTTATTGGACATGTAATGCATTGAGCCTTGACTCTTTTATTTTGAGACTTATGTTATGAAAGTATCCCTTTAGTCCTTTTCCCTTATTTCTGCTCTTATTTTGTTTTTTAATTTCTTCCACGACCAATGATGTGTAATGATATGTTAAGAAGCTTGTTTGGGGTACCTTCAGGTTCCCAATTCGTTGTGTCACATCTAGGACCTATGCTTGGGCATGATAAACATGGTATTAGAGCATTAGGTTCTTAATGGTGCTCAACATCCAAAACACTGTGTCGATTAGAGTCTTGTTTATTGTTGCGTTGTGCACCACAACTATGAGCAAAAGGCTATGAGGCATTTTAGGAAATGTTTCCCTTCTTGATGTTCTAAGTCATGCTATAGATTTGAAGTAAGGTTTTTCCCCCTAATGATTATTCTTTGCTTTCCTAGATCATGCCTAACACAAAAGGAAGAAGAGCCCGCACACCTGAGGAACAATCGACTTATGGTGAGCTCCTAGATGCTCGTATATTGCTTACAAAAGTTCTGGCTAATCATGCCAATCAAGAGGCCCAATCTCCTCATCCTCATACACCGGTATTTCAGATGATAGACTTCGTGAAGATGAGTGCCTCGGAATTCTATGGGTCAAAGGTCGATGAGGGTCATTAAGAGTTCATTAATGAGGTATACAAGGTTTTAGCTATTATGCGTGTTAGATTGGAAGAGAACGAGGAGGTGGTAGCTTTCCAAATGAAGGGGGTGGCACAAATATGCTTTTATCAATTGAAGGAGGAGAAGGGAATCAATAATATGGTGCTTTGGGAGGAGTTCAATGCTGCTTTTCTTAACCGATGCTTAGGGAAGCCAAATTGGTGGAGTTTATGAATTTTAGACAAGGGTCTATGGGTGCAAGGGAGTATGCCCTAAAGTTCAATCAATTCTCTAAATATTCTCCCCACTTGGTTGCCAACTCAAGGTATAGAATGAACAAGTTTTTGATGGGTGTGTTTGATTTGGTGAGTGAGAAATATTGGTCCACTATATTGATTCATGATATGGATTTTTCCCATTTGATTGCATATGCAGAAAAAATTGAGGAAAAGTTGAGAAAGAGAAGGAGTAATGAGGCCAAGAGGGCCCGTTTTGAGGGTAAGTTCCAAAGTCGAAAGGGTGGTCGGTTCCATCAAGGCCACCGGTCTTCTCATGCTTCTAATTGGGGATTTTCGAATGACTTCACAAGGGGCCAAGGTGTTGGTGGTGTGGTTCCTACTAATGTGTTTTCAAAATGTTGTGAGGGTCATAGGGGCCCATGTTTGAGAGATATAAATGTACATTATGGATGTGGGGAAGTTAGTCATAAAAAGATTGATTTTCCTTGTAACTGCAACAAAGGTAAGGAGGTTCTTCCACAAGGTATGAATGCGATTCCTTTATGGAAAGGTGGTCAACAAGGTGTTGCCCCAAGGCACAATCAGTTTTATGCTTTGCATAGAAGGCAAGGGGTTAATAAGGTGCCGATGTCGTTACCAGTATGATATAAGTCATTGATTTTGATGTGTATGCATTGATTGATCCGGGCTCCACTCTTTCTTTTGCTACATACTTTGTTTCCAAATGGTTTCATGTTGAACCCGAATTGTTGTGTGAGTCTTATAAGGTTTCAACTCCTATAAGATTTTGCCTTGTGATCATGTTAAGTTGGATATGGTTGATTTTGATATCATTCTTGGGATGGATTAGGTACATGCATACTATGCCTCTATTGATTGTAGAATCCATAGGGTCAAATTTCAACTCCCAAATGAGCCCATTCTTGAGTGGGAGAGTCATGATGTTGTGGTCAATTGTAGATTCAACTTGCATATAAGCCCGTAAGTTGATCTCTAAGCACTATCTTTATTATCTTGTGAGGGTTGGGGATATGGAGTCCAAAGTCCTTCCCATAGTAGCAGTTCCAGTGGTAAATGAGTTCCTTGATGTCTTCCCTAGTGACCTTCCCAGTGCTCCTCCCAAAAGTGAAAGAGATTTTGGTATAGATCTCCTTCCTGATACTCAACCCATTTATATTTCCCCTACCATATGGCCCTGGCGGAGATAAAATAGTTGAAGGAGCAATTGAGGGACTTGTTGGAGAAGGATTTTATTAGACCTAGCCAATCACCTTCGGATGCACTGGTGTTATTTGTGAAGAAGAAGGATGGATCCCATGGAAAATGTATTGACTACCGCCATCTTAATAGGGTCACCATAAAGAATAAGTATCCTTTTCCAAGGATTGATGATTTGTTTGACCAATTTCAAGGGGCTAGTCACTTCTCTAATATTGATCTTCGGTCCTTGTACCATCAAGTGAAGGTGAGGGAGTGTGATATTCCTAATATGGCCTTTCAGACTAGGTATGGACATTATGAGTTTGTTTTGATTTCTTTTGGTTTAACCAATGCACCAGCTATGATCATGGATCTTATGAATAGGGTCTTCAAATCCTACCTTGATTCGTTTGTTATGGTCTTCGTTGATGATAATTTTATCTGTTCACATAGTGAGGAGGAGCATATGGGCTAATTGAGGATAGAGCTACAAATATTGAGAGAAGAGAAGTTGTATGCCAAGTATGAAAAATGAGAATTTTGGTTAAAAGAGGTTTCCTTCCTAGGTCATGTGGTGTCAGGGGATGGTATCAAGGTGGATCTTAAGAAGATACATATGATTAGAAATTGGCCTAGGCTATTCGCCCGTCATATATTAGAGCTTCTTGGGCTTAGTTGGTTAGTATCACAGGTTTGTGAATGAGTTCTCTTCTATTACTTCTCCTATGACCAAGTTGACTCAAAAGAAAGACAAATTTGTGTGGACTGATGAATTTGAAAGGAGTTTCTAAACATTGAAAGATAAGCTTGTGTATGTTCCTATATTGTTACTACCAGAAGGACTAGAGTGGTTTGTTGTGTATTATGATGCTTCTAGAGTTAGTTTGGGTTGTGTTCTAATGCAAAATAGTAAGGTGATAGCCTATGCTTCTAGACAACTCAAAGTGGATAAAAAGAAATATCTTACTGATGATCTTGAACTAGTTGCCGTGGAATTTGCATTAAAGATTTGGCGTCATTATTTGTTTGGGGGTGTATGTTGATTCGTTCACCTATCATAATAGTCTCTAATATGTCTTCACTCAAAAGGATCTCAACTTGAGACAAAGAAGGTGGTTAGACCTTCTTAAAGACTATGATATTAGTGTTCATTATCATCCCACTAAGGCTAATGTAGTGTCCGATACATTGAGTATGGTGTCCATAGGTAGCTGAGAACATATTGATGATAGTGGCAAAGGGGTGGCTTGGGAGGTCCATCGGTTGGCCAGATTGGAAGTTGGGTTGGAAGCGGTTGATAATAGTGGTGTTGTTACTGATGGTTCTAAATCTTCATTTGTTGAGGAGGTGAAAGCTAAGAAAGATTTTGACCTCGCTTTGTTGGAATTGAAGACATTGGTAAAAGATGGTAAGGTGAAAGTGCCTGAAAATGTGCCTTGGAATGGTTGCAATTTTAAATTCCATGTATATCAAAATCCGTGCACAATATCAAAAATCATACTTCATATTCTTGTTCAGGGGATCAAAATTAGGGAACAAAGGGTCTAACCCCTATTTAAAAGCAAAATATTAGCAATTAAGAAATTTCAAAGAGCAATTTTCGGTGAGCATTCCGCGCCGCTTCCATAATACACAGCAGTACAAAAATGTGCCAGTTTTTTTTACTTCGGTCCAAGACTTTAAGTCTTACGCCTAAGTGTTCCCAAATATGTTTTCACCTACACTTAGTCATATTTCACCCTCATATCATCCTAAACATTCCCCAATACTCAAACATAGCCATATTTTTCATTCCTAAATTCAAGTCTCAAAACCCTCATCCGGAACTAAGGATTTCCTTCAAGCTTTAAGCTTGCATTTTCAATCTTCACCAAGAGTTTCTTCAAAGTTAATGTATGTAGGTTTTATCCATTGGGTACTCCCACCCATGTTTCTCTAATCTCCTTTTTACTCAAATTGCATGATTTAAAGTTGATTTTACTAAAGGGTTACTAGTATGAACTAGTCTATGAACTATGTTAAAGCTATGTAAAGTTGTAATTGTTTCGCTATGTTTTGAGCTATAAATCTTTGACCTATTGTATGATTTGATGAGGGGTTTTGATGTATATTGCTTGAGGGTGTTGTAAGTTATTGATTGATGGTTTTACAATGGATTTTCTTGCATGAATTCATCTACATATTTCATGATTTTATACTAGCATTACATACCCGCCAAGTGTTTCATAAAATGTCTGGTTATAGTTTCTTGTTGAATTGAAGTTCCAAAGCATGAGATATGATTTGACTGATTTTCTGATAATTTAAAGAGAAAATGTATGTGATATAATCTATATAAAGTGTTGCAGTAGACCATGCCCGATCAGGGGGGGGACTAAAAGCCCGGATAACCTTGTCGAGGGGTTTGTACCGTGATAAGCGAGGTGGGGGTTTGTACTCATCAACTATACGAGGGGTTTGTACTTCACCACCAGGATGATAAGGTGAAATTATCATCAACCATGTGAGGGTATGTACCACACCACCAGGGTGGTCGGGTGAGAACATCATCAACCAACCAAGGGGTTTGTACTTTGGAAATCTAGCTTGGTAGCTTCTACACATATGATATCCTATATGAGCATGAGTTACTTAAGAATGTTTTACTTATGCGTTGATCATCTATTTATAGGCATTTTGATTATGATGCCTATCCATTATTGCATTGCATCCTACACACTTAGTACATTCAAAAATACTAACGCATACTTTTGCCTACATGATATCACCATGTAGGAACCCGAGCCTAAGTTGATCATCATCCTCCTCCACGAGGCTAGTTTTCTACTACTCAGTCTAGTTAGTGAGTCCTCTACTTTGGGGACTTTAATCTACATTTCTCTTATTATGTATTGAGACACTCTTCTCTATTTTCTATTTTGATTCTGAGGGTGAGCCCGGTTGCTTTGTCTTGGTCCCCGCTCTTATCTAAGTACTCGAGGTGTTTGTTAGACATGTTATGTATTTATGATATGAGTTTGACTCTTTGTCTCTTGATTATGATGTTCTGCAAGCTTTCCCCTTAGCCCCTTTGCCCCTATTCTTACTCTTGATATCTTTTATATGCTTCTGCGACCAATGATGTGCAATGATAAGTTAAGAAGCTTGTTTGGGGTTCCTTCGGATTCCCTATTCATCATGTCACGTCTAAGACCTAGCCTTGGGTCGTGAAAAACATGGTATTAGAGCACTACATTGATAAATCCTTGGAGTCTAACACATCACATCGTTTAGAGTCCTATTCATGGTTGTGAAGTGTGTCATGACTTTGCATAGGAGGCTATGAGACGTTTTAGGAAAATGTTTCCCTACTTTATGTTCTAAGTAGTGCTATAGAGTTGTTGTAAGCTTTTCCCCCTAACGATTATTCTTTGCAATGCTAGATCATGCCTAACATTAGAGGAGCAACCTAACAATGGTGAGCTCCAAGATGCACTCCCTATGCTTGCCCAAGTTATGGCCAACCAACTCAATCAAGGGGCCCAAGGTTCTCATAATACTACCCCGAGAGCTAGGGTAAGGTACTTCATGTGGATGCATCTTCCAGTGTTTTATGGGTCAAAGGTGGATGAAGATACACAAGAGTTCATTCATAAGGTCTATAAGATCATAAATGTCACAAGCGTTGGGCTGAATGAAAACGCGGAGTTGGCGGCATACCAACTCAAAGGG
>JAOTQR010086440.1:0-40190 GCA_025774065.1 Solanum ossicruentum
ATAGTTTGAGGAAAGGAGTATAGACCCTTGAAGATAGTCCACGCTGACATCCAATCCATCGGTGCTAAGTCTAATCCCACGGAATACTTGAAATAATCATACTTTAATAACTTTTTATAAATATGGAAACATGACATGAGTAGCTCTTAAAAATACTTAACCTCTAATGGTGAGCCTAACTTGAAACATGAAAATAGATCATAATCATACATGAACCCTTGCTTCAACATGAATGGCTCACAAGAGGTAAAAATATTAAAAATAGCGCAGAGCTTCATTCTTGCATAACCATAGATAATTTCATGAGTTCATAACATTCTTGATAGCCCATATTCACCATTAAGTCACTTGACTTGTAAAACATGTAAATAACTTGAGAATTCTTGACTTGACATTTCATCGATCACTTGGTGGGCACATATGAGTACATGTTCAAGTCATGCAAAATGCAAGAGTATAGATCAGTAAATAGTGAAATCAATGCATCTTAAAGTCATGAAAATCGGCCCACTAACATCATGGTAAATACCAATCATGAGTAATTTATAAATCATATCAAAACTTCACAATAGCTCATAGATTCCATAGCTTGAATCATGTATACTCACAATAGAGAAAGATCAATCCATCGTATAAGCTTAAAATAGATATTTATGCACAGTCAACAATATTTGACAAAACCCCAATGTATTTCATGCTCATTTCTTAATGATAGATACCCATAAGAAATACCACTTGAAACCATGCAATTTCATATAATAGGAAGGTTGGGCTCCACGGGTGAAAGGACCCAAGGGATGAAACCACATACCTAATTCCTTGATGATGACCTGAATGTGACTTGGAGCTTGAATGGAGTTTTTGAGACCCGAAATTAAGCTTGAGTCACTTGAATTTGGATGGGAATTTTTGATATAATGGTTGAGAGGTTTTAGAGAGGGTTTTGGAGCGATATGGAGTTGAAAAAGGGCTAAGTATAGGATATTTCATTTGTAAATGTGTGTGGGGTCAAGACCCCAATGCCTTGGGCTGAAACAAAAATTAAGGATTGATAATAATGCTCCGCGATAGGTCCGCATCATGGAGCCATTGTGAACCCCACTCATTTGTGAAAAGTGGCGAAAAGTATTTTTCGCTACGGGTCTTCTAAAATCTAAGTTATACCCATTTCACACTCAATTTTGCCCTTGATCAAGAATAGGAAGTCAGAGTTTGATACCCATTGATTTTGAGATATATGGAAATTACGACTATGCGCATTTTTGAGGAATATTTTTGGGGTATTTCAATATCTCCCCCTTGGGAACATTCATCTTCGAATGTCAAAAAAACGTATATAAGAGAAGTAATCATGAAGATTTCATCCTGACACAAATGCAACAAATGCATTTAAACATCATACTTGAAATCTAACCATGAATGTCAAAAAACACTATAAACTTGTCAAAATAAACATGAATGCATGCAAAATGATATAAGAGCTGAAACTTAAGACTTGAAATCATATAGGGAGCTTAAATTAGTGCCGTTGGCTTGAGTAGAGTGGAAAGATATGGGTATGCTTTCTCATGTCCGCCTCGACTTCCAGGTTGCACTTTCAACTTGTTAGTTCCTCTAAAGGACCTTGATGGAAGCTACATCTTAGTTCCCCAACTTTTTAACTTGCCTATCCAAAATCTCTACCAGGAACTTGGGTAACCCACACACTTTCTCAACATGAACACATGGAAGATAGGATGAACCATGTTCATCTCCATACGCAACTCCAACTCATATGTGACCTTACCCACTCTCCTTAAAACTTTATAAGGACCTGCAAACCTTGGGCTTAATTTACCCTTCTTGCCTAATTGGACCACACCCTTCATGGGTGAGACTTTCAAGTAAATCCAATCACCAACCTTAAACTCAATCTCTTCTCCTCACATCGAAATAGGACTTTTGTGTACTTTGGGTTGTCTTCAATCTCTCCTTTATCAACCTCACATTCTCCAAGGCTTCCATGACCGAATCCGAACCTATCAAATCCATTTACCCCACTTTTAACCACCAAACCAGGGATCTACAATACCTACCATAAATAGCTTCAAAGGGAGTCATACTAATGCTTGAGTGGTAGCTATTATTGTAAGAAAAATCAATGAGTGGAAGATTTTCATTCCAACTACCCTTAAATTCAAAAGCACAAGCTCTAAGTATATCCTCAAGAGTTTGGATAGTCTCTCAGCTTGACCATACATTTGAGAATGAAAGGCCATGCTAAGCTTAACCTTGGTACCAAGACCTCTTTGATAGGACCTCTAAAAGTGAGAAGTGAATTGAGCTCCATGATCCAAAATGATAGAAAAGGGCACCCCGTGCAATCTAACCAACTTATGAATCTACAATTTGGTAGAATCCTCTACACAATAAGTAGTCTTGACCGGTAGGTAGTGAGTCGACTTGGTCATCCTATCCACAATAGCCTAAATAGAGTCAAAATGTTTCCTAGTCTTAGGCAACCTCACCATAACATCCACGTTGATCTTTTCCCTCTTCCAAGTAGGAATTTCTATGTCTTGGGCTAACTGCCCGACCTTTGATGTTTGGCTTTTACTTGTTGGCAATTATGACATTCGGATATAAACTTGGCAATGTCTCTCTTCATACCACCGCACCAATACACTTCCCTCAAGTTTCTATACATCTTTGTAAACTGGGGTGAATGGAATAGGATGAATTATGAGCCACCTCCAAGATCAATTCTTTCAAATCATATACATTTGGCACAGACAATCTACCTTGGTAAAAGGTACCATCTCCCACTTGGGAGAAAACCTCCACTTTACCATCTTTCACCAAGGCCTTCAACTCTAGCAAGACGGGGTCAAGATCTTGTTTTGCCTTTATCTCTTCAATTAAAGAATATTTAGAACCATCAACAACCTCTACACCACCACTATCAACTTCTTCCAACCTAATCTCCAATCTAACCAGTCGGTAAACCTCTCTAGCCACCTCCTTGCCACCATCTTCAACATGAGCTAGACTACTCATAGACACCTTACTTGGAGCATCGGCCACAACATTACCTTTATTAGGGTGATAATGAACACTCATATCATAATCTTTATGGAGCTCTAAATGCCTTCTTTGTCTCAAGTTAAGATCCTTTTTGGTGAATTCATATTGGATACTCTTGTGGTCAGTAAACACATCAACATAAACCCCATACAAGTAGTGATGCCAAATTTTCAAAGCAAATACCACAACTATCAATTCAAGATCATGGGTGGGATAATTCTTCTCATGCACCTTAAGTTGTCTAGAGACATGTGCTATCACCTTACCACTTTGCATCAAAACACACCCCAAACTAATTTTAGAGGCATCACAATATACACCAAATCCTTCTAACCCTTCCAGTAGAGCAAAGATAGGAGCAGAGAAAAGCTTATCTTTCAAAGTTTGGAAACTCTTTTCACACTCGTCGGTCCACACAAATTTCACCTTCTTTTGTGTCAATTTAGTCATAGGGAAAGCAATAGAAGATCACCACTTACAAACCTCTGGTAATAACTCGTCAAACCCAAGAAACTTCTAATATCTGATAGATTCAAAGGTCTTGGACAATTTCTAATCACCTTCGTTTTCTTAAGATCCACCTTAATGCCATCACCCGATACCACATGCCCTAGGAAAACAACCTCTTTCAACCAAAACTCACATTTCTCATATTTTGCATACGACCTCTCTTCCCTTAAGATTCACAACATGACTCTCAAGTGATCCACATGCTCCTCCTCGTCATAGGAATAAATCAAGATATCATTAGTAAAAACAACCACAAACAAGTCAATGTAGGGGTTAAAGACCCTATTCATGAGATCCATAAATATAGTATTAGTCAACCCGAAGGACAAAACCACAAACTCAAAGTGCCCATACCTAGTGTAGAAAGCCGTCTTGGGAATGTCATACTCCCTCACTTTCACTTGGTGATACTTGGACCGAAGATAAATCTTAGAAAAGTGACTAGCCCCTTGAAGGTTATCAGAAAGGTCATCAATCCTAGGTAGAGGGTACTTGATCTTTATGGTGACTCTATTAAGTTGCCGATAATCAATGCACATTCTAAGAGAACCATCCTTCTTTTTCACAAACAACACCGGTGCACCCTTAGGTGAGTTACTAGGCCTTATGAAACCCTTTTCCAACAAATTCCTCAATTGCTTCTTCAACTCCTTCAACTCCATCGAGGCTATACGGTAAGGGGGAATAGAAATGGGTTGAGTATCGGGAAGGGGTTCTATACCAAAATATGTTTTCCTTTCAGGAGGAACACCAAGAAGCTCATTGGGAAATACATCAAGAAACACATTAACTATTAGAACCAACTCAGTAGGAGGGACTTTGGACTCAACATCCTTAACCCTCACAAGATGATAAATACAACCCTTAGAAATCAACTCTTGGGCCTTAAGACAAGAAATGAATCTACCCTTGACTACCACATCATGACTCTCCCACTCAAGGATAGGTTTATTAGGGAGTTGAATTTAACCCTACGGGTTCTACAATCAATAGAAGCATAATGTGCATGCAACTAATCCATCCTAAGAATGACATTAAAATCCACCATATCTTACTCAACAAAACCACAAGGCAAGATTTTATGCAAAATGAACATGAAACAATTTCTATAGACTCTTTTAGCAACAATGGACTCAACAATGGGGGTAGACATTTCATAAGGGTCACGTAACAATCGGAACTAACTTGGAGCTTCTTGGCAACAAAAGGAGCAATAAGGGTCACACTACCAATGCATACACATCAAAACAAAAATCCTTTAACATACCGGTAACAACATCTGGCACCTCATCAACTCCTTGTCTCCTTTGAAGAGCATAAAATCTATTTTGCCTTAGAGCACCTCCTTGATAACCTCCCTTTCCTCTATGGCCCGCATTAGCACGTTGGCCTTAAGGAAGACCATCTCTATGTTTGGGTTGAGTATAAGGACAATCAATAACTGTGTGGCCACCTTTACCACAACAAAAGAAAGCACTTGAATTTCTCAAACAAGGACCACTATGATTCTTTTCACTCCTTGGGCATCTAGGCTCTGTCACCCCTTCACTACCACCACAGAATCTTTGATGGGGAACCTTATCCTTGGTAAACCTCTTGTTGGAAGCATTGGACGACCTTTGGCTTTCAAACTTGTGGCCTTGATGAAAACGACCATCCTTAGAACATTGAAACCCACCTTCAAATCAAGCCCTCTTGGACATACCAATCCTTCTCTTTCTAAGCTTCTGCCCTCTAGTTGCTCGGCATATTGCATGATCCGAGATAAATTCATGTCCCCTACTACCATGACAGTATGACACTCCTCATTAACCAAGTCGAATGCACCCGACACAAATTTGTTCATCCATGACCTAGGGCTCGACAACCAATTGTGGAGCATACTTGGATAGTTGGTTGAAATTGAGGGCATACTCCCTCACACTCATAGACCCTTGTTTAAGATTCATAAATTGCATCATTTTCAACTCCCTTAGCTCAATAGGAAAGAACTAGTTGAGAAATATTGCTTTGAACTCTTCCCAAGGGATAGCATCATCATGCCCCTTCTCCATCTTCCATTGAGTGAACCAAATTTGAGACAACCCTCTGAGTTAGTAGAACTCTGGTGGATTCATCCTAGTAAAATCACTCGCCATAGAAGTTGGAAAAGGAAATGAGCGGTTTGGGACCTTTGGTTGATTTGGTTGGACATAGCATGAGCTAAAATTACAATAGCATCTCGAAATTCGTCTTGGCCTACCCTTCCTTCTTGAGGAGCGGAAGGAGCCGGTTGCACCTTGGGTGTATGGGGAAAAGCCTTAGCTTAGCTTCTATAGCACGACATAAATCACGAAGAAGGAAAAATATCCTAAAATGCCTTATAACAACCCTCTTAGCAAGTTAATCACACATCCTTGGTCATGAAAACAAAGTAAATAACAATAAGAGATATATAAAATGGGATGTGGGACTAAGGGAAGTCTTGAATAAAGTTCAAGCATAAGAGACAAGCTCATATCACAACAACATGATAATATCCAAGATACATCTCTAAACTTTGAGTGGAATGGGGGCTAAGACACTTTCTAGACTCACCCTCATAATGTCAAATGTTCAACACAGAAAAGTCTTAGAAATAGCAAGAGAAAGTAGATAGTGTCTCTGAACTTGAGGACTCACCAATCTTATTGTCGACTAATCTCACTAGCCACGTGGAGGATGATCAAGAGGAGCTACGGTCCTTACATGGTGATATAATGTAGGCATAAAATATGCATTACTATGTTAGAATATACTAAGTATGTCGGATAAAATGCAACAAGACAGAAGCCAATATAGTCAAAATGCATAGTAATAGGTAATAGATAAGCATAATGTCAATATGACATGCATGATCAATGCTTGAAGTAAAATATGTTTATAAATCAATCAACTTGCATAGAACATGATACATATATGGGAAGAGACCTCAACATACAAAGAATAAGACTAAGCGAGCAACAACATAGAATCCTGATGATTATCCCTCATTGGTAAAGAGGTGGTCCACTTGCCAAGGTAAACCATACTTTACCTTACGAGAGCCCATCCCATTTCGGATAAGTAACCCCCTACGGGAACCCGTCCCATTTTGGGGTAGATTTTATGATAAAGTGCACTAATAGACCCACTAATATTGCAAGGGTATAACCTAATCCTATGTTGGCACATAGTTTGAGGAAAGGAGTATGGATCCTTGAAGATAGTCCATGTCGACATCTAATCCATTGGTGCTAAGTCTAATCCCATACAATACTTGAAATAATCATACTTTAATAACTTGTAATACATATGGAAGCATGACATTAGTAGCTCTTAAACATACTTGACCTCTAATGGTGACCCTAACTTGAAGCATGAGAATAGATCATAATCATACATGAACTCTTGCTTTAACATGAATGGCTCACAAGAGGTAAGAATATTGAAAATAGGCTTAGCTTCATACTTGCATAATTATAGATAATTTCATGAGTTCATAACATACTTGATAGCCCATATTCATCATTAAGTCACTTGACTTGTAAAATATGTAAATAACTTGAGAATTCTTGACTTGACATTTTATCGAACACTTGGTGGGCACATAAGAGTACATGTTCAAATCATGCAAAATGCAAGAGTATAGATCAGGAAATAGTGAAATAGATGCCTCTTAAAAGTCATGAAAATCGACCCACCAACATCATGATAAAACCCCATCATGGGTAACTTGTAAATCATATTAAAACTTCACAATAGCTCATAGATTCCATAGCTTGAATCATGTATAGTTTCAATAGACAAAGATCAATCTATAGTATAAGCTTAAAATACATATTTATGTATAACCGATAATATTTGACAAAACCCCAACATATTTCATGGTCATATTTTTTAATAATAGATACCCATAAGAAACACCACTTAAAATCATGCAATTTTCATCAAATAGGAAGGTTGGTCTCTATGGGTGAAAGGACCCAAAGGGTGAATCCCACATACCTAAATTTAGAGATTCCTTGATGAAGACTTGAAGGAGACTTGGAGCTTGAATGGATTTATTGAGATCCAGAGTTATGCTTGAGACACTTGAATTTGGATGGAAATTTTAGATAAAATGGTTGAGAGGTTTTAGAGAGGGTTTTTGAGTTATATGGAGTTGGAAAATGACTAAGTATGGGATATTTCATGTGTAAATGGGCATGGGGAAAAGACCCCAGTGCCTTAGGTCGAAACAAACAATTAAGGAAGTGATTACACTGCTGCAAGATAGGTCTGCGTCACGGAGCCATCGCGAACCCCTACTAGTTTTTAAGAAATTTGGCGAAAATCATTTTTCGCTACGGGTCTTCTAAAATCCAGGTTATGCCCATTCTCACTAATTTTTCTCCCTAATCAAGAATATGAAGTTGAATTTTTGATATCATGCATGAATTTGGAGATATATGTAAATTACAATTTTGGGTATTTCCAAGGAACATTTTCGACTGTACATCCCTTGCCCTCCACAGGAAAAGTCAACATAGGAGAAGTAGTAAGTAACTCCTTGAGCTTCAAAAAGCTCGACTCACATTCCTCAAACCATATAAAAGGAACACCTTGGTGAGTCAATCAAGTCAGTGGTGCAATAATAGTAAAAAATTCCTTGACAAATCATCTGTAATATCCAGCTAAACTAACAAAACTTAATACCTCAGTAATGCATGTGGGCCTATGTCATGACCCAAGCTTAGGGCCGAGATGTCACATGGCAAATGAAAACCCGAAGGTATTCCAAACAAGACTCTTAAACATGCATAGCACATCCTTGGTTTTGCGAAAGCATAAAAGAGCAATAAACATATAGCATATAATTTGTAAGGGAAACGGGGCTTTAAACTCATGCTATGGGGATGTTGTATGGAAAAGGATAAGCATGAATCACATAGCTAATAAGTCTAAGGGGTGGGTAAGTATAAATCATGCTATGGGGGCATTTAGGGACTTGATACTTCTATCTTATTAACATAACAAGCAATCACCTCAAAAAGGGATAAGGGACTAAGGGAAAACTCAAACGATACATAAACATAATAAGAGTCGAGCTCATAACATACAACCCATGTATCCAACAACACCAATAAATACGAATGGAACGGGGGCCAAGACATCTCTCGGGATCACCCCCAAAGATAATATCCAAAAATGAGTAGCCCAAATAAAAACATGAAAGAAATGGATGTTGTCCCTGAATGTAGAGGACTCACCAATAGCAAGCCTTCATCGAACTGATTAATTGCGTGGAGGAGGAGGATGGAAAGAAGCTTCAGTTCATACATGTTTAGATCATGCAAGAAAAAAGTATACGTTAGTAATTAGAATGTACTAAGTATGCAGGGTGCAATGCAACAAAGGACGTAAGCCATAATAATTAAGATACATAATCATAATCAATCATTAGACATATGCTCAATATGATATGTATGATCAATGATTAATTTAAAGCATGCATGGAAATAGTCAAACTTTCATAATTTATCATACATATATGGGAGGAACCCTTACCGGCATATAAGATCAAGCAAGCTACTACTTGAAATCCTGATGTTTACTAAAGGAGTGGTCTACTTACCAAGGTAAACCAAGCATGATCCCACAA
The DNA here is from genome assembly GCA_025774065.1 of Solanum ossicruentum. Classification (NCBI taxonomy): domain Eukaryota; kingdom Viridiplantae; phylum Streptophyta; class Magnoliopsida; order Solanales; family Solanaceae; genus Solanum; species Solanum ossicruentum. Next base: position 9,215 of record JAOTQR010086440.1, read on the forward strand.
AGTGAGGAACTTGTCCTATTTGGATCCTCTAGTAAAAGCACATTTAGGAAAAATAATATAAACCTATGGTGGCACATAGTTAAAAGACCAAGAATTTATATAAGGACCCCTTGGGTCGAGCCCTCACCTTAAGCCTCTTTCAATGCTAAGTCTAGTCCCGCGGAATACTTGAAAAAATCATAAATTTAATCATAACTTGAATGACTTGTATGAAATTATAACATGACATGAGTAGCTCATTCATATACTTGACCTCTACACAGGGCATATAGCTTATACTAGTGGGTAAAACATGGCATAAACTCGACCCTTTCTAGTAGGCAATGCATTACACATGAGAGTAGAGATTGTAATATGCTTGACCCCTTCTACTGAGCTTTAGTTTGTACGTGAGCTTAAAATAGTTATCATGATTGACCCCTCACGTAGACATTATTCACTTACAAGAGGGTAGAATATAGTATAAGAGCTTAATCTTTTACTTATAAATCATAGGAATTTTTCATGTGTTATTACATGCTTGGGAGCCCATAATTTATCAAAACATATTTGTGCTGTAATTTATACAATGATCTTTCATCAACATAACAATCTTTGTCATGTAAATTTAGTCAAACATGGTGGGTATATGTACATATCTGTAAAATCATGCAATTTATGAGTATAAGATAAGAGAGGAGTAAAATCAATTCATTTAAAAGTTATTCAAATAAACCTACCATTATTGTAGTAAAACACTCATTATTTTGAAGTCATATTTCAAGACACATAGTGAAAAATAAGTAGTTTGAATCGTTCTTAACCAACCCATCATAATCATATACATCGTCTTCCAAAAAATGAACATGGGAACATGAAACTCATCGTATCAAGTAAAACCTAGTTAAAACTTTCTCAATACTCATATAAATTCTTAAATTCCCCATGATATTTTACTTCATGATAATGCACAAAGAAAGACCATCATAGAATGCATAATAGTAACATCATACACAAGAGTTTATAAAATACCCATAATGATCTATAAATCTCATGTAGTTGGAGAAGAAGAATGGTTGGACTTGTGGAAGGTTCCCACAATCAAACCCACATACCTTGGTATGATTTTGGTGGAGGAAATCTAGTTTGGAGATGGAAAACCCGAAACCCTATGTTGTCTTCACACTTGAATGCCTTGAGAGAGTTTTGAGACAAAGTATTTTTGGAATGAGGAGTAATAAGGCGAATTAGGGTTGTATTTGCTGATAAGGGGCATAATAGGGGCCAAAATGATGTTACATTGGTCTTAGGTGCAAGAAAAGGATAAAAACACCCTTTTAAAAACTAACTGGATAGTTTCCACGAAAGCCCGTTTACTAGCTGTAAGTCAATCCACGACCCTTAAAGAGGGTAGTATAAACTGGCAGCCTGACAACACTTAACAAAAATAGGATAACTTTTTGGTCCGAACTCTGAATTAGGTGAAACTAGTTGGATTGGAAAGATAATTCAAAGATTTCCCATTTGGTGGGTTACTCCAAATCTAATCTATTGTTTTCTAAGAGGTATGATCATTTAATGTTGATAAATATAGAGCTCATGCTAGAACGTGAGTGATTGAAATCGTTTCCACGCGACTTGGTGATAGGGGCTTGGAATTGCATGAGGGGTCATGGAGAGACTAGATGAGGCTATTATGGGAATAGGAAAGGTTGGAACTTTCCTTATAAAAATCACCAGACAGGACCATGAGACCTCATTTACGGGTCATTGTCCATTCGACGGGCCATAGATAGGGGTTTCATCTAATAGCCTTTCAGACTTTCAAAGAATTTTATCTGATTTACATTCCATGACACGATCTAAGTAAAAGATTTTATGGGCTGTCTGATGAGTCATAGATTGAATTCCTGAAAGATCCCAAATTTCACCAAGTCAGCCCAGGTTCTATGAACCAACATATGGGTCGTACTGCAACTTACAACTCGTAAAACCTTTCATAGAAGATGATAATCAAAATTTTCCAAAGCTTATTTTCTTGCATTTTCCCTACTTCTCATAGGTAGGGTCTTACAATATCTCCCCCTTGGAAATATGCATCAGCGAATGTGCTAAGGCAAACTCTACAGAACAAAAGACATGCACCATATGCCAAATGCAATATATGCACCATGAAAACCATTAAACCATATCACAAATAACATTTACAATGCAATATTAAAATCACATGACTATGCATAAATAACATTTGAATGACATGCAAGGAGAAGAGGTTCTAAAATAGGAAGGATTTTATAACCCAAGCTTTATTATAAATAGAAGGGATAGGGTTATCGCTTTTTTGTGTCCGCTTCAACTTCCTTAGTAACATTTTTAACCTGTTGCTTCCTCCAGAGGACTTTGACGGATGGTACACCTCTATTCCTTAACCTCTTTAATTGTCAATTTAATATTTCCATGAAACTTCTTCTTATGTTATGTTTCCTTAGTAGCACCTACAACTACCAAAGGCAATATAGAGTTTGGGTCACCTACGCACTTCCTCAACATAAACACGTAGAATACAAGGTGAACCAACTTTATCTCGTTAGGCAACTAAAGTACATAAGCTACCTTACCAACCCTTTTCAACATTTTGTAAGACCCAAACCCTCGGGCTCAATTTTCCCTTCTTGCAAAGATGAACAACACCCATCATGGTTGAGACTTTCAATTACACCCAACCAATATATCCCCTTCAAAACCTCTATACGTCTTTTTAGAATCAGGGTGGATATATTAAGATGATTTATGTGCCTCTTGCAACATCAAATACTTCAAGCCATCAATATTTGTTATACCAACCTACCTTGGTGCCTAAGGATACCATCTCCCTCTTGGGAGAAAATCTCATCTTGGCATCCTTCACCAATGCTTTCAACTCTGACAAAGGGTCAAGGTCCTTCTTAGATTTGACCTTTTCAATCTAGAAGGGTTGGAAGAATCACCATCCCTCCACCTTTCAGCCTCATCTAACCTAACTCCTAATTTAGCCAAACAATGAACCTCCTTTTTCTCAGGAATCACCATGACTCCCTCACCTTACACCACATGTACAATGGTTGCTACTTCTTTTAACCATAACCAACATTTATCAAACTTAGCAAACAACTTTCCTTCCTTTAAGGTTTGCAACACTACCCTCAAAAGCCTCATATGCTCCTCTTCACTTAGGGAATAAATGAAATTGACATCCATGAAACCACCACAAACATGCCACGGTAAGGTTTAAAGACCCTATTCATGAGACCCATAAATACTTTCGATGCATTAGTCAAGCAAAGGACAACACCATATCTAGTCCATAAGGTGTCTTTCTTTCTTAAAAACAACATCGGTGCGCCTCCTGGTGACTTGCTAAGCCTTATAAAACCCTTTTCTAATAAATGTTTAATTGGTTCTTCAACTCTTATAATTTCGTCGGGGTCGTACGGTAAGGGAGAATGAAAATGGTTTGTTTTTCAGGGAGAATGTCTATATCAAAATCTATTTTCCCTTTTGAGAGGAACACAGGGAAGCTCATCGGAGAAGACATCAAAAAACTGGTTGACCACTAAAACCGACTTCACAGGAGGGACTTTAGACTCAACATCCCTAATCCTTACAAGATGATGAATACAACCCTTAGGAATCAATTTTTGAACCTTCAGACAAGAGATAAAGCTACCAGTCACCACCATATTATGACCTTCCCATCTAAGGACAGGTACATTAGGAATTTGGAACTTAACCTTGCGGGTTCTACATTCAAAGGAAGCATGATATGCGTGTAACCAATCCATACCAAAAATGATACCAAAATCTACCAGGTCAAGCTTAAAAAAATTATAAGGCAAGACACTATGAAATATAGACATGGGAGAACCTTTATAGACTCTTCTAGTGATAATGGACTCACCAACAAGGGTAGACAATGAAAAGGGTTCACATAATAATTTGGGACACACATGGAATCTATTAGCAACAAATGGAGTAATGAACGAGAGAGTAGAATTGGAATCCATTAAATTATAGATGACATACGCATGTATCCTATAACATAATGGTGAATACATCGAGGGCCTCATCCTCCTCTTGCCTCTCTTTAAGATCATAGAATTGGTTTCCATATGAATCTCCTCCTAGGGTTTGGGCACCTTGCACTTTCCCTGTTGGAACCACTTGAGCATGAAAACACCCTTCCTTACCTCTTGTAGCAATATAAGGACACTTTAGGTGCACCAATTTTCCACAACTAAAAAAACCATCCAGTCCTCTCTAACAGACGCCACCATGGTTCTTCCCTCACCTTTGACACTTAGGAAAAATATCACCTCTATCTTTGGTACCACCTTGTGCTTTTTGAGTTCCATGAGCACCATGTCCTTGAGGACGAGCATCTTTATCTCAGTTTTTAGCATATGGACAATAAAAAATCTTGTGGCCCATCTTGCCACAACAAAAGCATGCATGTGTGTTTCTTAAACATGTGCTAGAATAATCCCTTCCACATTTTGGGCACCTAGGAGGATTTGGTGCACCATTACCACCAGGCTTAGCATATGAGAGTCTACCTTCAAGTAAAGCCCTTCTTCTCCCTTTTGCAGAGGCCACAAGATAATCTCTCATCTTATGCCCTGTACTGGAATACTTGAAACAACCCTCAGTGCTAGCCAAACACTTCTCTTGATGCTTCTTGTCACACCTTTGACAAATGATGAAAGGGAGTCGTTCCTTTTTATGCTTGGACGCCCATAGACTAGTAGAAGATGAAGCAACATCGACTGGGGCCCTCTTAGCCTTGTTCTCCCTCCTCTTATCATTTGAAATCTCAGGGTCACTTGCATGTTGGTTGAGTTGAGAGGCTACAACTTTGGCCAATAGCCATAGAGCATTGCGAATCCCTGATATGTCATTATAGGGAAGTTGATCCTCGAGCAAGGGATGGTTACCATCTTGTCCACTATTCTGAGTAGCTTGAGAAATTAATAATGTAACGGATAGGAATTAGAAATAAACCATAGAGGATTAGCTCTAGCACATGACATGGATCATGAAAGAGTGATTCATTTCCTAAAACGCCTTATAGCCTCCTAATTCATAGTTATGGCGTGCTTCACAACCATGAATAGGACTCTATTCGATGTGGTGTGGTGGATTTCCAAGGACTATTAACAAACCTAGTAATATGATACTAAGCTTGTCATGACCTAAGCCTAGGGCCTAGACGTGACACATCGAATGTGAACCTAAAGGGATCCTAAACAAGCCTCTTAAGCATGCATAGCACATCTTTGGTTTCACGAAGCATAAAAGAGCAATAAACATGTGGTATATATTTTCTAAGGGAAACGGGGCTTTGGACTCACGCTATGGGGATATTGTAGGGAAGAGGATATGCATGATTCACATAGCAAATGTCTAAGACATGTATAAGTATGAATCATGCTATGGGAGCATTTGGGGACTTTGGACCTTTATCTTGTCAACATAACAAACATTCACCACAAAAAAGGGATGAGGGACTAAGGGAAAACTCCAACAAGACGTAGACATAATAAAAGTTGAGCTTATAACACACAACCCATGCATCCAACAACACCTCTAAATACAAACGAAATAGGGTCCAAAACATCTCCGGGCTCACCCTCAAAGATAGTATCCAAAAATAGAGTAGTGGAAATAAAAGCATGAAAGAAATAGATGTTTCCCCGAATTGGGGCGACTCACCAACAACAAGCCTTTATTGAACTGATTAACCACGTGGAGGAGGAGAATGGAAAGAAGCTCCAGTTCTTACATGGTTAGATTATGCTGGCCAAAAATATGCCTTAGTACTTGGAATTTACTATGTGTGGGGTGTAATGCAATAAAGGACCTAAGCCACAATAATCAAGATGCATAATCATAATCATTAGACATAAGCTCAATACGATATGTATGATCTATGCCCAATTTAAAACATGCATGAAAACAGTTAAACTAACAAAATATATCGTATGTATGTAAGAGTAGACCCTAATCAACATATAAGATCAAGCGAGCTACTACTTGGAATCCCGATGTTTATTCCACATCGATTAAAGGAGTGGTCTACTTGCCAAGGTAAACCAAGCATGACCCCACAAAGTAGGGAGCTTATCCTAGTTAGATCCACTACTAGAACCTATTTAGGAAAAATAATATAAACCTATAGTGGAACATAGCTAAGAGACCAAGACTTTACATAAGGACCCCTTGGGTCGAGGCCCCACGTTAACCCTCTTTTAATGCTAAATCTAGTCCAATGAAATACTTGAAACAATCATAAATTTAATCATAACTTGAGTGACTTGCAAAAGTATGATAACAGGGCATGAGTATCTCATTCATATACTTGACCCTACATGGCATATACCTTATACTAGAGGGTAAAAGCAAGGCATAAACTTAACCCATTCTAGTAGGCATTGCATTACACATGAGGGCAAAGATTGTAATATGCTTGACCCTTTCTAGTGAGCTTTAGTTTGTACATACGGGTAAAATAATTATCTTGCTTGACCTCTTCATGTAGATATTATTCACTCATAAGAGGGTAGAATGTACTATAAGGGCTCAATATTTTACTTCCAAATTATAGGAATATTTCATGAGTTAATACATACTTGAGAGCCCATAATTTATCATAACATGCTTGTCTTATATTTCATACAATAATCTTTCATCAACATATGGATCTTTGTCATGTAAATTTAATCAAACATGGTAGATATATGTACATATGCTTAAAATCATGCAATTCAAGAGTATACAACAAGAGGGGAGTAAAATCAATTCACTTAAAAGGTATTCAAATCAATCCACCATCATTGCAGTAAAACTTCACTATTTTGAAGTCATGTTTTAAGACACATAGTGAAAAATAAGTAGTTTGAATCATTCTTAACAAACCCATCATAGTAATCATATCATTCTTAACCAACCCATCATAGTAATCATATACATTGTCTTCCAAAACCTGAACATTAGACCATGAAACTCATATTATCAAGTAAAACCGTGTTAAGACTTTCTCAATACTGATATAAATTAATTAATTCCATATGATATTTTACTTCATGATAATGCACAAAAATAAACAATCATAGAATGCATAATAGTAACATCATATGCCAGAGTTTATAAAATATCCATAAAGATCCATAAAGAAGAATGGTTGGACTTGTGGGAAGGAAGGTTTCCACAATCAAACCCTCATACCTTGGTGTGATTTTGGTCAAGGAAATCTAGTTTTGAGATGGAAAACCCGAAATCCTAGGTTGCCCTCACACTTGAATGCCTTGAGAAAGCTTGAAAGAGTTTTGAGACTTAGAGTATTTTTAGAATGAGGAGGAATAAGGTGAATTAAGGTTGTATCTACTAATAATAGGCATAGTAGGGGCCAAACGCCATTGCATTGGGCTTAGGGTGTGAGGAAAGGACAAAAATACCCATTTTAAAACTGGCCGTATAGTTTCCACGAAAGCCTATTTATGGGCTGCAAGTCAAAGCATGGCCTGTATGGAGGGTTGTATAAACTGGTAGCCTGATAGCGTTTCACTAATATGGGCATAAGTTATGGAGGGTCGTATAAACTGGTAGCCTGATAGTGTTTCACTAATATGGGCATAAGTTTTTGGTCTGAAACTTTGAATGAGGTGAAACATGTTGCATTGGAAAGATAATTCAAAGATCTTTCATTTGATGGGTCAGCAGTTTCTAATCCATTGTGTGATAAGAGATATGAGGTTTTAAAGTAGACATATACAAGTCATGCTAGAACATAGGCGATTGGAATCGTTTGCACTCGACTTGATGAGGGAGGGGCTTGGAATTACATGAGGGGTCATAGAGAGACTAGATGAGATTGTTAAGGGAATAGGAAATATTGGAACTTACCATATAAAAATCACTAGATAGGACCACAAGACCCTATTTGCCAGTCGTGGTCTATTTTATGGGTCGTAGATAGGGGTTTCGTCTGATAGCCTTTCAGACTTTCAGAGACCTTCCTTTGATTTACATTCCATGACACGATCTACTACTCGTAAATGATTTTGCAGTCCATGTGAAGAGTCGTAGATTGAATTCCTAAAAGATGTCAAATTTCACCAAGTTTTCCTAGGTTCCATAAAGCAACATACAGGCCATACTTCGACCTACTAATCGTAAAACCTTTCGTAGAAGCTGACAGTCAAAATTTCCAAAGCTTATTTTCTTACATTTTTCTACTCCTCATAGGTGGGGTTTTATAGCATAGCCCAGCCACGAATGACCTAAATCATAGCTAGATCCAACATAATGTTATCCTTGGACACCACGTGCTCCATAAAATGATATAAATTCTAACCAAAATTCGCATTTGAAAGCTTGGCGTACAACCTATATCGCTCAATGTATAATGCACAAGCCTCAGCTGTTGGGAATGGTGCTCATGGCTTGGGGAGTACACCAAGATATCATAAACAAAAACTATCATAAAAGAATCCAGATAAGGTCTAAACACATAGGCCATATGATCCATAAAAGTTATATGAGCACTAGTTTGCCGATATGACATAACCAAAAACTCATAATGGCCATAATTGGTCTTGAAGGCATTCTTAGGAATATCCACTGTCCTGATTTTAAATTGATGATAACTCAACCTCAAATGCATCATTTAAAACACGAAGGATCCCTGTAACTTATGACACAAATCATTAATGCAGGGCAGGGGATAACAATTCTTAATTGTCACCTTATTTAGCTGCCTATAATCAATATACATATGTAGAGTCCCATCTATTTTCTTAACAAACCCAAGAAGAGCACCCAAGGTAGAATTGCTAAGTCAAATAAAACCCAGATCCAAAAGGCCTCACAGCTTAAAAAGGAGATCTTTATGCTCGTAGGCACTATCTGATATGGAAAAATAGAAATAGGGTTAGTGCTCAGGTCCAAATTGATAGCAAAATCAACATCCTTGTCTGGAGGTAACCTAGGCAATTCAACAAGAAATACATCTTGAAGCTCAAAAATCACCAGAATGAAACAAACAGAAGAGGCCTCAGCTGATACATCATGAGCATAGGGCAAGTATGCTAAACAACCAAGAACTATAAACCTCTTTGGTCAAACATAAGAAATAATACCAATTGACGTGTGCTTAATAGATCCCTACTGCACTACCAAAGGTATACTAGGCATGGTTAAGGTAATGGTCTTAGCATAACAATTTAGACCTACATGGTGAGGTGCTAGTCAATCCATTTCAAAAATAATATCAAAATCTGGCATATCAAGTAACAATACATCTGCGCGAGTATCTTGGTCCAGAAAAGTAACTGTACATGATCTACACACCTGATACACTCCTTCAAAATCTCCTACTAACGTCATTTGGATACACCAGTATATTGTTACGAGACTTGTGATATAATTTGGGCACATATGTGGAAATTGATGGTTTGTATTATCTTTTAGGGGTATTTTCGATGGTTCTTTAAAGAAATTGAGGAGTTGCGGTGATTTTGAGGATTTGTTATTATACATTAGGGGTTTGTCAAGTTTATTATAACATTGGTTGAAGTCAGTTTCATAGTAATTTATTATTGATGAAGAAGTGGTAATGTAGACTTATCGATTGATTGTTGTATGAAATGATGTTCCTAGGTTAGTGTTTATGAGAATAAATCTAATGTATATATCCTTTATCACTTACGTTGACGCTATATATATTTATATGCATTGGTACTGTAGTATGGGCATGCACTCATCTTGTATTATATCTATACCACTTGAGACATTGTGATATCTAAGACCTTTATGTTTATAGCCTGCGACACCTTAAGTTACTCTTAGGGGTTCATGGGCATAATTGGGGACGAGGGAGGTCTGACTTTGTTAGCCCACCAGACTACTAATATAATTGTGGCGATCAGGGACTTTGTATTGGATGAAATACTGTATTACTTTTTGTAAATTCCCTTGCCCACGATGAGGTAGCAAGAGTAAGTGTTACTACTTTCTAGGATAATGTACCATCTTATATTATAAGGCCCCTTGCCTACGCTAAGGTAGCGAGGGAAGGATTGTACTACTTTTACACCCTTGACCACACTGAGGCAGCAAGGCCGAGATTGTGAGACATTGAATACTTTAAGCATATGTTAAGACATTAGAATCTAGTTTGATTGAAACTTTTAGTTAGTGGAAGAACTATGGAAATTTGAGACCTATTGGGGATTTTTGGTACCAGTGGGGGCACCTAGCATATTTTCTTCTTCCTCTCTTGACTATATGGGAAATTATTCTTTGTTTATCTTATTATACTGCTGATATATCTATTGACCTATGGCATTGTCACGCATACATATCTTATATACGTCTATCACCTTTGTGACCACGCTGAGGTAGCAAGGTTGGGATATTGTGGAACCCTTGACCACACTGAGGTGGCAAGTCTTCACTCTTGACCATGCTGAGGTGGCAATACTACACTCTTGACCATGTCGAGGTGTTATAATTAGTTCCAAAAAGATTAGCCAAACCTACCTCAATACTGAAACTTGATCCGAACAAGGTTTCAGTCAACTCAAGCCCCCAGACGATTGCTGAATCAACCAACAACTATCAAAAATAGATACTACGCGTCAAGAGATGAATTTTGATGCCCATATTGGCACAGATTAAGCTTAGGGGAAAATTGATCAAAATTAGTGCTAAAGTTCAAAATTCTCGAATCGGGAAATTGAGTTTAAAATCAGGTTCAATACAAGAAATATAGTTTGTGGATGAAAATCCCACTAAAATCGAATTTAAATTGAAGGTGAAATCGTCATTTAAAGTTTTGAAATCAAAGACTTAAAATCCCTAATTTTGAATATCCAAAATCAAGCAATTCATGGAAATAATTAAGATAAAAGTCATGGAAACTAGTCAAATTAATGTTAGAAACACCTACCCAAGAGAAATTTTTGAAAGGCCTCGTCCAAAATCACCCTTAAAATCTTGATGAAAATGAAAATGAATGAAAAGGGATGATTTACGGCTTTTAAAATATAACAGAACTTTTGTACTCCACGAATGCGGAGAAAAAGATAGATGCTCATAAACCATACAGAAATGCAGAGAAGAATCAAGGGAGCACTCTGTGAACACGGAGAAAAGTCCATGAACATGAACAACAAAATGCCTTGCACTACGAGACTCATCTAGAACCTAAATTGCACAAACCATACTTGTAGTTACATTAGAAATGGAGGTTTGGACTGAATAGAATCATCATAAATCAATTTTAAGGCCACTCCGCCACATTTACCAATGCAACTCATATAAACTAATTTAAAGCTCACAGTACTACAACTACCCTCGGAAACTCTAAAAGTTCTGATGAGACTATTTCTAGCATTAGTTTGACCATCCAAAACTATTGGAACTATTGTAAATCCAATCCAAGCTTTTGAGCTCCATATGTTGAATGAAGTCAAACTTTGGTTTCAGAAACAACTAAAATCACAACTTTAGGCCTGCAAACCTCATTTTAATTCCAAATTCAGTTATGTAACTTCTCATAGTTCATTTTTGATGTTCTAGAGCTAATGGAATCGACATATCTTAGATTTGACTCTTGAAACTCAAAATGACACAAAAACCTACTTTTCAAACAACTTAAGCTTCCAAGAATGCCAAAACTCATATTTTTCTTTTTAAAAACTCTGGATTTCAGTTCTAGCAATACAAATAGTTCGAAAGAGGCCCAAGGCAATTTATAGAAGGGTAAAATACTAATTTCTATAAATAAAGGCAAAAATGACCAACCAGGTTATTACATCATTATTTATTAGAAACAATGTGCATCCTCGATCATAAGATAAAGAAAGGTTTCAAAAGAGTCAAGAAGGCTTGGATATCTAGCACGTAGGCTCGACTCCAACTTCCAAGTAGTCTCAATATCAGAACGGTAAAGCAACAAAACCTTTACTATAGGTGTATTCTTGGATCTCAATCTCTAGACCCGTCTGTCCAATATAGCTATAGGCTCTTCCTCAGAGGACCAATCTGTAAACAACTCAACAAAATCATAAGAGATCACATGAGACTCTTCAAAAATGTACTGGTGGGGAATAGAAACATGAAAAATAGGATAAACAGATGGCAATCTCAGTGGTAAAGCAAACTAATAGGCCACTTCACCAAGTCTCATTAAAATCTCATATGGGCCAACGAATCTAGGACTAGGTCTTTGCCACGCTAGGGTGGAGAGAGTATCCAACCTAATGAGCTCCCTATAAAACTCAATCTCATTCAATCTCTTACCTTAGGCACACAATCTTTTCCATTTATCATCAAAGCCCTGTCAAAATCAGTAACAGTCATCTTGGCTTCTTCCTTCAACAATTTATCATGAATCGGCTCAATCCAAAACCCTCAAATTGCAAGCACAATTCTAATCAAACAACGAAGATCTAACCTCATGAAGACCAAAATACTTAAAGAAGGTGAATTATGCAACCGAACCAACTATCTAGAAACATAAGTTATCACTCTTCCCTTTACTGCAATACACCGTCTAAACCTACTCTAAAAGTACCACAAAACACCACAACTGATGCTCCCTCATCGGGCATAGCAAGAATAAAAAATATAATCAATGGCATAGCTCAAAAAGAGGTGTAAAAGCAATGCATAGGGCCTTGTCAGAACCTGTGGCAAGTATCTATCATCCCTGCCACCTACCCATGGTTAAGAGATTTATACAGCATGAAGCTCACCCTTTCCTCCTGTCCGGGTCAAGGGGGGATACAATGCAACATGGGTTAATGCGAGTCAATGATACCAACCCAAATATGTGCATAAGTATAATAACATCATGAAAAGAGTAATATTCCAAAATCCTCACATAATTATGGAGAGTATAATCAAGTGCCATAATCGATATCTAAATCTATCATAACATCTCATACCATGTCAATGACCAAGTATGCACACAATTCTAAGTTTACAATTGTATCTCTCCCCATAAAAGTCACAACTGATACTCCCAATTCACCACTAATGATTTACTTATTCAGGTGGAAACACAAACAAGCTCAGGAAGGAACAACACATAATACCAATGCCCGAAGAAAGATAAATCAACATAACAGAATAAATAGGGCCTGGATAAAATAAAATCAAACAAATTGATGGCATACCGAAACCATACTTGGAATATTTGCACGGGGGCCTTTGTGGGCTCCAAATCTCACAGTACCACGACCTTCTCGGTATCACCCTTTATACCCTGAGAGACATCTATAGCTACTGGTGTCGAGGTTGGATGGGCTAGCTGAGATCCTAAATCCTGGGTAGAAATAATCAATGGGGACAATGCCTGGCCACACGCCTAACCTCATCACAAACATAACAAGCTCTGCGCTCCTGCCACTAACATGGTGTTACTGAAGAGCTACCATTCCTTGTTTGAGTAGGCCTAGACCGGTCACCACTCTCATATGTAGGAATAGATGTGTGAACTGCCAGACCCTAATGGACCTACTTCCACAACTCTACCCCTTAGGGCGGGGGTCTACTAAATTGGTCGTGTTGATTAAAATCTCTTCCCACCACCTTGCCTATCCTTTCTAGTGCGTGTTATCTAGTGAAGGAGATCCACTACACTATGAAAGAGCCTACGACTAGAACCAAGAAAGCTTTAGCCTCCTAAAGATACTCTATCAATCTCTTGGCAAATTGTCATATTCTTTCCAACTCAGTTGGGATACTGAACAAGGCATACCTAGATAATGCATGAAACTTAGCCTTATAATATGATACTGATGTAGAGCATTATTGGAGTTTGTTGAACTTATCTCGGTGGCTGTCGTGGAGGCTATATGGCATGAACATCCTCAGGAACATCTCAGTAAACTATTCTCGGGTTATAATTAGATTTCCCGCAGGTCTATGAGCCAAAACTAACCTTCCCCACTCCTTAGCTAGGCTAGGGAATAAGTAAAAGGTATAAGCAACTCTGTGTGACTCGAGGATGGGTAAATTACATAGCTATCCTGAAACTTCGACAAGAAATCATAAGCTCTATCACTAGGGGTACCATCAAACTTCAAGGGAGCCAAATGTACAAACCACTCAAAACTCTTCTATTCAACAATGGACATAGCAAAACTAGTTGTAGATTGCGGCACCATAAATCTTAGTGGTGCAATAGAAGGAGCAATGGCTGATCCCTGAAGCTATTAATTAGAACCCGACTGAGATGCCTAAGGTAGAATCATAGAAGTCATAGGAGGATTTTTTGGATTGAAGAAAGACCATCATGAAGCATGGTCGGATCAAATGGAGCGATAGAAGGGCCAACCGATGTTGTTGGAGCTAGCTCACAAATAGTAACTGGGACCGGAGGTGCTTCCTTAGGTCTAGAAAGCTTAACCTTAAACTTAACAGTAGCTCTCGAATCGAGGGTTTAGAATCAGGGGCTGGAGGTAGGGAAGCATATTCTATAGGCCCCTATAACATATACACTGGCCTTAGAGAGACCAATCTAGTTTGTCCTCTGGGTGGAGCTTCCCTTCTAGCATGTTTCGTCCCCTAGTGCAACCACAAACTTTGCCTCAACCATGGGTGGGAGACATATTAGTAGACTCGGGATCTCCTAAAGATGTCAAAATCTAGTAATCGACATTTGCATAGAAGGAGTGGATTAGACACTTTCAGACCAATTGATATAAAGAAATACATGAATAAAACAAATAATTATGATTTTTCCTATTAAGTACCTGGAGCCTCTCAAATATGGGTATGGACAACTGCATATCGATCTCCGAGACTCTACTAGACACCCTGCTCTTGACTCATGAGCCCAACGAACCTAGAGTTCTGATTGTACCTTGTCATGACCGAAAATCTAATTGCAGTTAAAAGAAGCATGGTGAAATAAAAGTTACCACAGCTTTTCAAAAGAATTCCAACACTTGGAGTCATGAGCACAAGAGCATCTAAAGTAGTAGAAAGGAGTGATACAACTGTCCCAAAAGAAAATAAAAAGTTTCCTCAGTAATATCTTATGAAGTAAAAAGGAGACACTAAAGGAAATCTCAAAGATCCGTTGTGACTCTAAGTCGAAACCTCACCGCTAAGATCTAAGTAGGTGTAGAATACCTTTGCTATAATGAATCGACTACCCTGTATGGGTCCCTATGTTCTATCTAAAGGGAGGAAACAAAGTAGGGGTGAGTACACTGAAATGTACCCAGTAGGTTCAACCGATTGGGTAAGAAAAATCGAACAAACATGGAGAAATGAAGAATTCTTACACCTGCATCCACAATGATACATATATATATATATATATATATGTATGTATGTATGTATAGAAAGATGTGATATCTAATACAATCGATAACATAAGACAATGAAAGATATGAACATAGTACAAGGGGTCTAATCAAATCCTATGTCAAGTGTCTCGTCACCTTGTCATCTCAACGTGTTTAAGGGTATTACAGAACATTAGTCTTGTCACTTCAGCATGGTCAAGAGTGTAGTCTTTCCACCTTAACATGATCAAGAGTGAAGACTTACCACCTTAGCATGGTCAAGGGTGCCATAGTATTCCAATCTTGCCACCTTAGCATGGGCAAGAAGGTGATCAACATATACAAGATACGAATGCATGCCAATGCCACAGGTCAATAGATATATCATCAGTAAAATGAGTCTATCAAAGAATAGTTTCCCCTAAAATCAAGAGGGGAAGAAGAAAATATGCTAGGTTCCCCTACTAGTGCTGCAAATCCCCAACAAGTCTCAAATTTCCATAGTTCTTCCACTAATTGAAAGTCTTAATCACATCTGATTCTCATGTCT
The DNA here is from genome assembly GCA_025774065.1 of Solanum ossicruentum. Lineage (NCBI taxonomy): Eukaryota > Viridiplantae > Streptophyta > Magnoliopsida > Solanales > Solanaceae > Solanum > Solanum ossicruentum. The sequence goes on from JAOTQR010086440.1 coordinate 25,082, forward strand.
TAACACATGATTAAATTCGTCAATGTCTCACAATCTCGGCCTTGCCACCTTAGTTTGGTCTAGGGTGTCAAAAGTAGTACAATCCTTCCTTTAATACCTCAGCATCGGCAAGGGGTCTTATAATATAAGATGGAACAATATCCCTGAAAGAGGTACCCCTAACTCTTGCTACCTCATCGTGGGCAGAGGGATTTACAACAAGTAATATATTATTTTGTCATGACCCAAGCCTAGGGCCTAGACGTGACACGACGAATGGGAACCCAAAGGGACCCCAAACATGTCTCCTAACATATCAATCACATATCCTTGATCGCGCAAGCAAAATAACAACACAAGAGCTGTAAATAAGGGAAAAGGAACAAAGGAAAATCTTTGATAATCATAAAATACTCAAGAGTCAAGCTCATAGCATGAATACATCAATTGTTCCAACAAAACTTCTAACATAGAATGGAGCAGGGAAAAAGATACTTTTTCGAGCTCGGCCTCATAGTATCAAGTGTTCAGCATAAAAAGATATCAAATAGTAAGAGTAGCATAGCTAGTGTCCCCAAACTTGAGGACTCACCAAAGCTTATCTTCCGAATGCCAAAAACCAGCCACATGGAGGATGATCGAGAGGTTCTCCGATTCCTACATGGTAACATTATATAGGCACAGGGTATGCGCTAGCACATTTGAATATACTAAGTATGCAAGATGTAATGCAACAAGACATAAGCCAACATAGTCAAAATGCATAATCATAATCAATGGATGAGTATAATATCAATATGGCATGCATGATCAATCTCTGAAGTGAAACATGTTAGTAAATTATATAACTTGTATAGAACATAATACATGTGTGAGACAAGACCATAATCATAGACCAACCAACTATTAATTGGAATCCATGGCATGTCACCCCCTCGGTGAGGTGGTTGAGGTATCCACTCCTCAACATGATGGTATAGGCATGTCACCCCCCTAAAAAGGTGGTCAAGGTATCTACCCCTCAACATGGTAGTATGGGTATTTCACCCCCAACAAGGTGGTCGAGGTATCTATCCCTCAACATGGTAGTATGGGCATGTCACCCCGTAACAAGGTGGTCTGGGTATCTATCCCTCAACATGGTAGTATAGGCATGCCACTTCCCAACAAGGTGGTTGAGGTATTTCACCCCCTCAACAAGGTGATTGGGCATGTCAACCCCAACAAGGTGTAGTCAACTTGCAATACTATAGATACTTTTCAGGAATTCGATGCATATATACATTTCCTTAATCATTATAAAGTTATTTGACTTAATAAACCTTGTAGTAGTTCATCAATACTTGAGAATCCTTGCCAAGACATTTTATCAAACACTTGGTAGGTGTGCAATGCTAGTTAAAAATCATGCAATTCAAGAGTGAAATAATATGAGAAATCTCAATGTAAATCAATCCACCAATACATAGTAAAACCCTCATGTAAGATACCTTGAAATCCATCCTCAAATCTCATAATAGATCATAATTTCGTAGCTCAAAACATGCATAGACTCAATAGGCAAAACCAATTCATAGTATAAACTTGAAATAGATAAACATGAAAATTCAATCAATATTTCATAAAAGCCCAATATAATTTATAATCAAAATTCATAATAAAAGATACCCATAGATGATACAACTTGAATATATAGAAAAGGAGATTGGACTCTATGGGTGAAAGGACCCATTGGATGAAACCTACATACCTCAAACTTGGGTTTTCTTGGTGTAGACTTGAAAGACACTTGAAGCTTGAACGGAGAATTTGAGATTTGGAATTAAGCTTGGTACACTTGAATTTGGATAAAATATTTGGTCAAGTCTTCTAGAGGGTTTTGAGAGGGTCTTAAGTGATATAGAGTTGAAAACTGGCTAAGTATAGGTGTTTTCATGCATAAGTGGGCATGGGGCTATGACCCCAAGGCCCTTGGGCCAAAATGAAAAATTGAGGAAAATCTAACAATGGTCCGCGACGGGGACCGATAGCGCAGGACCAATTTGTACTGCTCAGCGCCCCTGGCGCATTGTGTGCAGGGTGCAGACAGAAATTGTATAAGGAAATTTTGCAAAAATTATTTTTCGCTACAGGTCCTTTAAAATAGGGGTTATACCTATTTCCCACTCAATATTTTCCCTGATCGAGAATATGAAGTCAGATTTTCGATATCACGCACAAATTTTGAGGTATATGAAAATTATGAATATAGGTATTTTTGAAGCACTTATTTAGGGTATTTCAATATCTCCCCCTTGGGAACATTTGCCACCGAATGTCAAAGAAACGTACATAAGAGAAGTAATCATGAAGATTAGCCTGGCACGAGTGCAACAAATATATTTAAACATCATTTTCAAAAATCTCAACATCAATGTCAAAAAAATAAAATAAAACAAACATAAAGTTGTAAACATAAACATTAATGCATGTGAAATGACATAATGGATGAAACTTAAGAATTGGAATCATATAGGGGACTTTGGTTTCAGTGAGTGGAAGTGATATGGATATTTCTTTCTCATGTACGCCTTGGCTTCCCATGTGGCACTTTTAACTTGTTGGTTCCTCAAAAAGACCTTGATGGAAGCTACATCTTTGTTTCTCAACCTCTTCACTTGTATATCCAAAATCTCCACCGGGACCTCCTCATAAGTCAAATTATATTCCACAACACACAATATCCAAGGGCACTAAAGCACTTGGGTCACCTACACGCTTCCACAACATGGATACATGGAAGACTAAATGAACCATATTCATCTATATAGGCAACTCCAATTTATAGGCAACCTTGCCCACTCTCCTCAAAACTTGATAAGGACTAACAAACATTGGTCTTACCTTCCCTTTCTTGCCAAACTAGACCCCACCCTTCATGGGTGAGATATTCAAATAGACCCAATCACTAACCTTAAATTCAAGATCTCTTCTCCTCACATCAGAATATGACTTTTTATCTATTTTGGGATATTTTCAATCTCTCTGTAATCATGATTACCTTCTCCAAGGCTTCCATGACCAAATCTAGACCTAGCAAAGCCATTTCCCCCACTTCAAACGACCCAAGCAGGGATCTACAAGGCCTACCATCAAGAGATTCAAAAGGAGCCATAACAATGCTTGAGTGGTAGCTATTTTTGTAAGCAAATTCAATAAGTGGAAGATGTTCATCCGAACTACCCTTTAACTCCAAAACACAAGCTCTAAGCATATCCTCAAGAGTTTGGATAGTCCTCTCGGCTTGACCTTCCATTTGAGGATGAAAAGCCATGCTAAGCTTAACCTTGGTACCAAGACCTCGTTGGAAAAACCTCAAAAAGTGAGAAGTGAATTGAGCACCACGATAAACAATGATAGACAAGGGCACTCCATGCAATCTAATCAACTCATGTATATATAAGTTGGCATAATCGATGACACCATAAGTAGTTTTGACCGGTAAGAAATGAGCAGACTTTGTTATTCTATCTACAACAACCTAAATAGAGTCAAAATGTTTCCTAGTCTTAGGCAGCCCAACCACAAAATCCATGTTAATTTCCTCCCACTTCATAGTAGGAATCTCTATATCTTGGGCTAGGCCACCCCGACTTTGATGTTCGGCCTTCACGTTTTGGCAATTATGACATTCGGATATGAACTTGGCAATGCCTCTCTTCATACCACCCCACCAAAACACTTTCTTCAAGTCTCTATACATCTTTATAGAACTAAGGTGAATAAAATAAGATGAATTATAGGCCTCCTTCAATATCAATTCTTTCAAATCACCCACATCTCGCATATACAATCTACCTTGTTACCTAAGGGAACCATGTCCCCCTTGGGAGAAAACCTCCACTTTACCATCTCTCACCAAGGCCTTCAACTCTAGCAAGGCCGGGTCAAGATCTTGTTCTGCCTTTTTCTCTTCAATAAAGGAAGATTTAGAACCATCAACAACCACTACACCACTATTATCAACTTCATCCAACCTAACTCCCAAGCTAGTCAACCAATGAATCTCTCTAGCCACCTCTTTGTCACCACTATCAACATGAGCTAGACTGCCCACAAACACCTTACTTAAAGCATCGGCCACAACATTAGCTTTGTCGGGCTGATATGCATACTCATATCATAATTTTTAAGGAGGTCTAACCACCTTCTTTGTCTCAAGTTAAGATTTTTTGTGTGAACACATCTTAGAGACTCTTGTGGACATGAACCCCATATAAGTAGTGACGCAAAACTTTCAAAGCTAATACCAGAACCGCCAATTCAAGATCATGGGTGGGATAATTTTCTCATGCACCTTAAGTTGTCTAGAGGTATTCACTATCACCTTAAAACTTTGCATCAAAACACACCCCAAATCAATTCTTGAGGCATCACAATATACAACAAAGCCTTTCGGTAGAGATAAAATAGGAGCGGAGAGAAGCTTATCTTTCAAAGTTTGAAAACTATTTTCACACTCATCGGTCCACAAAAATTTTGCCTTTTTTGGGTCAACTTAGTCATGGGAGAAGCAATAGAAGAGAAACCATTCAAGAACCTCTGGTAGTTACCCGCCAAACCCAATAAAATTCTAATGTCCAACAGAGTCAAAGGTCTAGGTCAATTTTGAATCACCTCAGTTTTCTAGGATCCACCTTAATGCCATCACTTGACACCACATTCCCTAAAAAAGCAACCTCTTTCAACCAAAACTCACATTTTTCATATTTAGCGTACAACCTTTCCTCCCTCAAGATTTGCAACACCACCCTCAAGTGATTCAAAAGCTCCTCCTCACTATGGGAATAAGTCAAGATATCATCAATAAAAACCACCACAAACAAGTCAAGGTAGGGTTTAAGGACCCTATTCATATGATCCATAAATGTAGCTGGTGCATTAGTCAACCCAAAAGGCATAACCATAAACTCAAAGTGCATACCTAGTCTGAAAATTCGTCTTGGGAATGTCACACTCCCTCACTTTCACTTGGTGATACCCGGATTGAAGATCAATCTTAGAAAAGTGACTAGCCCCTTAAAGTTGATAAAAAAGGTCATCATTCCTTGGTAGAGGGTACTTGTTCTTTATGGTGACTCTATTAAGTTGCTAGTTATCAATCCACATTCCAAGAGAACTATCCTTTTTCTTTACAAACAACACTGGTGCACTCCAAGGTGACTTACTAGGCCTTACAAAATCCTTCTCCAACAAATCCCTCAATTGCTACTTCAGCTCCTTCAACTTCGCCTGGGCCATACAGTAAGAGGGAAATAAATAGGTTGACTATCGGGAAGAAGGTCTATACCAAAGTTTATTTCCCTTTTGGGAGGAACACGAGGAGGCTCATTCGGAAAGATATTAAGAAACTCATTAACTACCTAAACTGACTCAATATGAAGGACTTTAGACTCAACATCTCTAACCCTCACAAGATGATAGAGACAAACCTTAGAAACCAACTTTTGGGCTTTAAGGCAAGAAATGAATCTACCCTTGACTACCACATCACAACTTTCCCACTCAAGGACAGGTTAATTAGGGAATTGGAATTTAACCCTACGGGTTCTACAATCAATAGAAGTATAATATGCATATGACCAATCCATCCCAAGAATGACATCAAATCCACCATAACTAATTCGACAAATTACAGGGGAAGTTTTTAGCAAAATGAACATGGGGCAATTTCCATAGACTCTTTTAGCAATAATGGACTCACCAACAGTGGTAGACACTTCATAAGGAGTACACAACAATTCGGGACTAACATGAAGTTTTTTGGCAACAAAAGGAGTAATAAAAGAAAGAGGCGCCTAGGTTTGTCAATGCATACACATCAAAATCAAAAACATTTAACATACCGATGATGACATCAGACACCTCATCTACCCTTGTCTCCCTTGAAGAGCATAGAATCTAGTTTTCCATGGAGCACCCATTTTTTGGCCTCCTCTCCCTTTTTGACCCGCATTTGCACCTTGGCCTTGTGGACGACCATCTCTACTTTTTTTGTGAGCACGAGGAAAATCAATCACCTTATGACCCACTTCAGTACATCCATTGCAAGCATTAGAATTCTTTAAACATGGGCCATTATGGCTCCTACCACACCTTTCGCATATAGGTTTAGGCACCACACCACCACCACCTTAGAAACTTGGGTTGTCATTAGCGAACCTCCTATTACGAGCATTGGAAGACCCTTGTCCTTAGAACTTATGGCCTTGAGAAAACCGTCCACCCTTGAAATTTTGGAACCCACCTTCAAAACGAGCCTTCTTGGACTCACCACTTCTTCTCTTTCTAAGCTTTTCCCCCCTCTAGTTGTTCTGTATATGTCATAAGGTGGATAAATTCATATCACCTATTAGCATGGAGGTACGACACTCCTTATTATCCAAGTCAGATACAACTGACACAAATTCATTCATCCTTGAACTTGGCTTGGCAACCAATTACGGGGCATACTTGGAGAGTTGGTTAAACTTGAGGGCATACTCCCTCACACTCATGGAATCTTGCTTAATGTTCATAAATTCCATCATTTTATCCTTGCTTAGCTTGATAGGAAAGAACTGGTTAAGGAATGTGGCTTTGAACTCCTTCCAAGAGATAGCATCATTATGTCTCCTCTTCGACCTCCATTGTGTGAATCAAATTTGAGCTACCCCTTTGAGTTAGTAAGCCGCCAATTCTACTTTATCCTCTAAATTGACCCCCATAATAGATAGAAACTTTGTACACCTCATCGATGAACTCTTGGGGATCCTCATCCATCTTGGATCCGTGGAATTCCAGTGGGTTCATTCTAGTGAAGTCCCTCACCTTAGAAGCCGGAGTGGGAACATGAGGGGCTTGTACCCCTTGGTGAATTCGATTGTTCATAGCACGAGCCGATATTATAATAACATCCAAAACTTATCTTGGGCCACTCCTCTACCTTAAGGAGCTTGAGGGGCTGGAGGGGCCGATTGCTCCTCGGGTGTACAAGCTCTCCTTAGTCTCCCTCTTGGAATCGACATGATCTAGAAGAGAAAAGAGCATTCGTTAGGGGAAAAGCCTTACTTACATCTAAATCACGATATATACCATGAAGAAATGAAACATTTCCTAAAACATCTCATAGCATCTCATTCATAGTCATGCGTGTTTCACAACCATGAATAAGACCCTAATCGACGCGGTGTGTTGGATTCAGAGTACCATTAACAACCTAGTGTTCTGATACCAAGTTTTTCACGACCCAAGCCTAAGGCCTAGACTTGGCACGGCGAATTGAAACCAAAAGGGACCCCAAACAAGCCTCCTAGCGTATCAATCACATAGAAGCAAAATAACAACATAAGAGATATAAATAAGGGAAACAAGACTAAGGGAAGTCTTTGATAATCATAAAATACTCAAGAGTCAAGCTCATAGCATGAACACATCAATTGTTCCAATGATACCTCTAACATAGATTGGGCCATCTGGAGGATGATTGAGAGGTGGTCCGGTTCCTATATGGTAATATCATGTAGGAATAGATTATGCATTAGTACATTTGAATGTATTAAGTATGTAGGATGCAATGCAATAAGACATAAGCCAACATAGTCAAAATGCATAATCATAATCAATAGTGAGTGTAATATCAATATGGCATGCATAATCAATAGTTGAAGTGAAACATGCTAGTAAACCATATAACTTGCATAGAACATAGGTGGATGACGTATCTACCCCTCAACATGATAGTATGGGCATGTCACCACCCCCAACAATGTGGTCGAGGTATCTATCTCTCAACATGGTAGTATGGGCATATCACCCCCAACAAGATGGTTGAGGTATCTACCCCTCAACATGGTAGTATGGGTATGTCACCCCCAACAAGGTGGTTGAGGCATGTTACCCCTCAACATGGTGATTGGGCATGTCACCCCCCAACAAAGTGTGGTCAACTTGCAACACTATAGATACTATTAAGGAATTCAATGTGTACATACAATCCTTTAATCATCATAAAGTCACTTTACTTGTAAACCATGTAGGAGTTCATCAATAACTTGAGAATCCGTGTCAATACCAATACTTGAGTGGTAGCTATTGCTGTAAGAAAACTCAATAAGTGGAAGATGTTCATCCCAACTACCTTTAAACACCAAAACACAAGCTCTAAGTATATCGTCAAGAGTTTGGATAGTTATTTCGGCTTGACCATCTATTTGAGGATGAAAAGCCATGCTAAGCTTAACCTTGGTACCAAGACCTCTTTGGAAGGACCTCCAAAAGTGAGAAGTGAATTGAGCGCCACGATCCGTAATGATAGAAAAGTGAACCCCACGCAATCTAACTAAATCTTTAATGTAAAACTTGGCATAATCTTCGGCACAATATATGGTTTTGACCGGTAAGAAGTGAGCCAACTTTGTCATTCTATCTGCAACAACCCAAATAGAGTCAAAATGTTTCTTAGTCTCACGTAATCCAACCACTAAATCCATGTTGATTTCCTCCCACTTCTAAGTAGGAATTTCTATATCTTGGGCTAGGTCACCCAACCTTTGATGTTCAGCTTTCACTTGTTGGCAATTGTGACATCCAGATATGAACTTGGTAATATCTCACTTCATACCACCCCACTAATACACCTCCGTCAAGTCTCTATACATCTTTTTGGAACCGGGATGAATGGAACCAGATGAATTATGGGACTCCTTCAAGGTAAATTCTTTCAAATCAACCACATTTGGCATAGACAATCTACCTTGGTACCTAAGGGAACCATCTCCTCCTTGGGAGAAAACATCTACTTTACCATCTCTCACCAATGCCTTCAACTCTAGCAAGGCGAGGTCAAGATCTTGCTTTGTCTTTACCACCTCAATCAAGGAAGATTTAGAACCATCAATAACCACTACACCACCATTTTCAACCTCATCCAACATAACCTCCAATCTAGCCAACCAGCGAACTTCTCTATCCACCTCCTTGCCACCATTATCGACATAAGTTAGAGTTCCCATAGACACTATACTTAGAGCACAAGCCACAACATTAGCTTTACCAGGGTGATAATGCACACTCATATCATAGTCTTTAAGAAGCTCTAACCACCTTCGTTGTTTAAAGTTAAGATCTTTTTGGGTGAACACATATTGTAGACTCTTATGGTCGGTAAACACATCAACATGAACCCCATATAAGTAGTGACACCAAATTTTCAAAGCAAATACCATGGCAGCCAATTCAAGATCATGGGTGAAATAATTCTTCTCATGCACCTTAAGATTTCTAGAGGCATATGCTATCACCTTGCAATTTTGCATCAAAACACACCCCAAACCAATTCTTGAGGCATCACAATATACCATAAATCCTTCCAACCCTTTTGGTAGATCCAAGATAGGAGCGAAGACAAGCTTATCTTTCAAGGTTTGAAATTTTTTTTCATATTCATCGGTCTACATGAATTTTGCCTTCTTTTGGGTAAACTTTGTCATAGGGGAAGCAATAGCAGAAAAGCCATTCACAAACCTCTGGTAATAACTCACCGAACCCAAGAAGCTCCTAATATCTGATTGAGTCAAGGGTCTAGTCTAATTCCTAGTTGCCTCTGTCTTCTTAGGGTCCACCTTAATGTCATCACCTGACACCAAATGCCCTAGAAAAGGAACCTCTTTCAGTCAAAACTCATGTTTTTCTTATTTTGCATACAACTTCTCCTCCCTCAAGATTCACAACACCACCCTCACGTGATTCATATGCTCTTCCTTACTATAGGAATAAATCAACATATCATCAATAAAGACTACCACGAACATGTCAATGTAGGGTTTAAAGACCCCATTAATAAGATCCATAAATGTAGCCGGTGCATTAGTCAACCCAAAGGACGTAACCACAAATACAAAGTGCCCACACCTAGTCGAGAAAGCCGTATTGGGAATATCACGCTCCCTCACTTTCACTTGGTGATATTCGGACCATATATCAATCTTCGAAAAGTGACTAGCCCCTTGCTGTTGATCAAAAAGGTCATCGATCCTTGGTAGAGGGTACTAACTCTTTATGGTGACTCTATTAAGTTGTCAGTACTGAATGCACTTTTTAAGAGAACCATCCTTTTTCTTCAAAAATAACACCGGTGCACCCCAAGGTGACTTATTAAACCTTATGAAACCATTTTCCAACAAATCCCTCAATTGATCCTTCAATTCCTTCAATTCTGCCAGGACCATACTATAAGGTGGAACGAAAATGGGTTGAGTATCTGAAAGGAGGTTTATACCAAAGTCTATTTCCCTTTCGAGAGGAACACTAGGAAGCTCATCAGGAAAGACATCAAGAACTCATTAACCACCAGAACCAACTCAATAGGACGGACTTTGGACTCTACATCCCTAACCCTTACAAGATGATAAAGGAAACCCTTAGAAATCAACTTTTGGGCTTTAATACAAGAAATAAATCTACCCTTTACCACCACAACACGACTTTCACACTCAAGGACGAGCTCATTAAGGAATTGAGATTTAACCCTACTGGTTGTACAATCAATAGAAGCATAATATGCATGCAACCAATCCATCCCAAGAATGACATCAAAATCCACCATATCTAATTCAACAAAATCACAAGGCAAGACGTTATGCAATATGAACATGGGAAAATTTCTATAAACTCTTTTAGCAATAGTGGACTCATCAATAGGGGTTGACACTTCATAAGGTTCACCCAACAACTCGGGACTAACATGAAGCTTTTTGTCAACAAAAGGAGTAATAAGAGAAGTGTGGCACCCAGGTCTATCAATGCATACAGATCAAAATCAAAAACCTTTAAAATACTGGTGACGATATCAGGCACATCATCCACCCCTTGTCTTTCTCGAAGAGCATAAAATCTATTTTTCCATGGGGTGCTCCCTTGTTAGCCTCCTTAACCATTGGACCCGTATTTGTGCCTTGGACTTGTAAACGACCATCTCTATCTGTGTTTTGAGCATGAGGACAATAAACAACTTTGTGACCTATTTCACCACAACCAAAGCAATCATTAGAATTCCTCAAACATGGAGCACTATGATTCTTTTCACACCTTGGGCCTCTAGGATTTGTCATTCCTCCATTGCCACCTTGGAATCTCGGGTTGGTCACCCTATCATTTGCAAACCTCTTATAAGGAGCATTAGATGACCCTTAGCCTTGGAACTTGTGGTCTTGAGAAAATCGGCCAGCCTTTAAACCTTGGAAACCACCTTAAAAATGAACCTTCTTGGACTTACCACTTCTTCTTTTTCTAAGCTTTTCCCTTTCTAGTTGCTCCACATAAGTCATGAGCTAAGAAAAGTCCATATCACCTAGTAGCATGGCAGTATGACAATCTTTATTAACTAAGTTAGACTCTATCGATAGAAATTTGTTCATCCTTGATCTAGGTTCAGCAACCACTTGTGGACCATACATGGCTAGCTTGTTGAATTTGAGGGCATACTACCACACACTAATGGAACCTTGCTTAAGGTTCATAAACTCTACCATCTTAGCCTCCCTTAGCTTGATAAGAAAGAACCGGTTGAGGAGTACGACTTTGAACTCTTCCCAAAGGATAGCATTATCATTCCCCTTCTCCAACTTCCATTGTGTAAACCAAATTTGAGCCACCCCTTTGAGTTAATAGGCCACAAACTCAGCCTTTTCCTTGAATTGACCCCCATGATGTATAGAACCTTGTACACCCATCTATGAACTCTTGGGGTTCCTCATCCGCCTTGGACCCATGGAACTCCAGTGGATTCATTCTTGTGAAATCCATCACCTTTGAAGCTAGAGTGGGAGCATGAGGGGATTGGGCCCCTTGGTTAATTTATTTGGTTATAGCATGAGGCAAATAGCATTTCAAAACTCATCTTGTTCTACCCCTCTACCTTAAGGAGTTTGAGGGGAGGGAGGGGCCGGTTGCCCCTCTAGTGTACGGGCTCTCCTTAGTCTCCCTCTTGGAATCAACATGATCTAGAAGAGCAAAGAGCATTCATTAGGGGAAAAGACTTACGCTTACATCTAAAGCACAATATAGACCATGAAGAAGTGAAACATTTCCTAAAACGCCTCATAGCCTCCCATTCATAGTTGTAACGCACTTCACAACCATGAAGAAGACTCTAATTGATGAAGTGTTTGTTGGATTTTGAGGACCATTAACAACAAAGTGCTCTGATACCAAGCTTGTCACGACCCAATCCTAGGGCCTAGACGTGACACGATGAATTGGGAACCAAAAGGGACCCTAAACAAGCCTCTTAGCATATTTTTTAGACATAATTGGTTGTGGAAACAAAATAAACATCACATGGTATAATTAAAAGGGAAGCGGGACTAAGGGAAATCTTGATATTAATAAAAGAGTAAAAGAGTCAAACTTATAGCATAAAGACATCATAATATCCACCAACATCTCTAAGATGGAATGGAGCGGGGCCAAGACACTTTTTGGGCTCAACCTCATAATAACAAGTGTTCAACCTAAGGAAGTCTCAACTAGCATAAGTAATGTAGATAGTATCGTCGAACTTGAGGACTCACCAAAGCTTATCTCCGAAGTATCAACTAGCCACATGGAGGATGATCAAAAGGTGCTCTGTTCCCTACATTGTAATATCATGTAGGCATAGAGTATGTGTTCGTACATCTGAATGTACTAAGTATGCAGGATGCAATGCAACAAGACATAATCCAATATAGTCAAAATGCATAGTCATAAGCAATAGATATATAAGCTCAATATGGCATGTATGATCAATGCTAATAATAGAACATGCTTATAAATCATTCTTCTTGCACAATATATAAAGTATACAGATGTGTGGGAAGCAACCTCAACTGACATAGACCAAGTAGCTACAACTTGGAACCCAAGGCATGACACCCGCTCGGTAAGATGGACGGGCATGACACCCCCCGGCTAGGTGTGGTTTACTTGGCAAGGAAAACCAAATATGATAACATGATTAAATGGATCCACTAATATAGTAAGGGTAATAATCATAATCCTATGGTGGCACATAGTTTATAGACAACAGACTTTATATAAGGACCCCTTGAGTCAAGCCTCCATCTTAAGCCTCAATCGGAGCTAACTCAAATCTGATGAAATATTTGAAATAATCATAACTTATATGGCTTGTAAGAAATATGGAAACATCACATGAGTACCTATTGAAACATGCTCGACCAGTAATTGTGAGCATAAGTTGAAAGATGAGAGCAGATCATAATCAAACATGAACCATTGCTTTAACATGAATGACTCACAACTGGTAAAAATCTTGAAACAGGTTTAACTTGCAACTTGTAAGATTATAGATAGTTTTCAAGAATTCAATAAATTCTTGAAATCCCTTAATCATCATTTAGTCACTTGACTTGCAAATCATGAACCCTTTGCATCTAGTCCGCAATGGGAACCCAACGCGAAGGAACATTTTACACTGCTCCTCACCCCTGGTACGTCGTGGCTAGGGCGCGGATGATCTCTAGAATTTGAAAATTAGTGAAAATCAATTTTTTCTATGGGTCCTCTAAAATCCGGGTTATACTCCTCTCTCACTCAAATTTTGCCCCCCTGATCGAGAATATGAAGTCGAATTTTGGATATCATGCATAGATTTTAAGATATATAAAAACTATGACTATGGGCATTCCAAAGCATGTTTTTGGGGCATTTCATGGCCAAAGCCCCTCATGCTCCCACTCCGCTTTCTAGGTTGAGGAATTTCACAAGAATGAACCCACAACAATTCTATGGGTCCAAGATAGATAAGGATCCCCAAGAATTCTTAGATTAGGTATATAAGGATATATCCATCACGAAGGTTGATTCAGAGGAAAAGGCGGTGTCAGCAGCCTACCAACTCAAAGGAGTGGCTCAAATATGGTTTACACAATGGAAATTGGAGAGGAGGGATGATGATGCTATACCTTGAGAGGAGTTCAAAGATGCATCCCTTAACCGATTTTTTCTTATCGAGCTAAGGGAGGTTAAAATAATGGATTTTATGAACCTTAAGTAACGTTCCATGAATGTAAGGGAGTATTCCCTCAAGTTCAACAAGCTCTCCAAGTATGGTCCACAATTGGTTGCCAAACCTAGATCAAGGATGAACAAATTTGTGGCAGGAGTGTCCGACTTGGTCAATGAGGAGTGTCGTACCACCATGCTAGTAGGAGATATGGACTTGTCTTGGATCATGTTTTATGCCGAGAAACTAGAGGTGGAAAAGCTTAGAAAAAAGAAGAGTAGTGAGTCCAAGAGGGATCATTTTGAAGGTGGTTTTTAAGGTTTTAAGGTTGGCTGATTTTCTCAAGGCCACAAGTTCTAAGGCCAAGGGTCATCTAATGCTCTTAACAAGAGATTTGCCAATGGTAGGGTGACCAACTCGAGATTCCAAGGTGGTAATGAAGGAATGACAAATCCTAGATGCCTAAGGTCTGAAAAGAATCATAATGGTCCATGTTTGAGGAATCGTAATGCTTGCTTTGGTTGTGGTGAAATGGGTCACAAATATATTGATCGTCCTCATGCTCTAAACAAAGGTTGAGATGGTCGTACACAAGGATAAGGTGCAAATGCAGGTCCAAGGACTAAGGGAGTCCAATAAGGAGGTGCTCCAAAGCAAAATAGATTCTATGCGCTAAAGGGAAGGCAAGAGGTGGATTAGGTGCCTGGTGTCGTCATCGGTATGTTAAAGGTTTTTGATTTTGATGTGTACGCATTGATAGATTGGGTGCCGCTCTTTTTTTAATTACTTCTTTTGTTGCCAAAAAACTTCTTGTCAGTCCAAATTGTTGTGTGAACCTTGTGAAGTGGCAACCCCCATTGATGAGTCCATTATTGCTAAGAGAGTCTCTATAAAAATTGTCCCATGTTCATATTGCATAAAGTCTTTCCTTGTGATTTTGTTGAATTAGATATGGTGTAATTTGATATCATTCTTGGGATGGATTGGTTTCATACATATTATGCTTCTATTGATTGTAGAACATGTAGGGTTAAATTTCAATTCCCTAATGAACCCGTCCTTGAGTAGGAAATTTGTGATGTTGCGTCCAAGGGTAGATTCATT
>JAOTQR010086440.1:40290-73303 GCA_025774065.1 Solanum ossicruentum
CCCCAAAAATTGATTTCTAAGGGTTTCCTATATCAGCTTATGAGGGTTAGGGATTTTGTATCAAAAGTTTTTCCTATTGAGTTGGTTCTGGTGGTTAATGAGTTTCTTGATGCCTTTCTCGATGCGCTTCCTAGTGTTCCTCATTCAAGGAAAATAGACTTTGGTATAGACCTCATTCCCGATACTCAACCCATTTCCATTCCCCCTTACCGCATAGAATTAGTGGAATTGACGGAGTGGAAGGATCAATTGAGGGATTTGTTGGAAAATGGTTTCATAAGACCTAGCAAGTCACCTTGGGGTGCACAAATGTTATTTGTGAAGAAAAAGGATGGTTCCCTTAGAATATGCATTGATCACTGGCAATTTAATAGAGTCAACATAAAGAACAAGTACCCTATACCAAGGATTGGCTAGTCACTTTTCTAAGATTGATCTTCGGTATGGATACCACCAAGTGAAAATGAGGGAGTGTGATATTCCCAATATGGCTTTCCAAACTAGGTATAGGAAGTTTGAGTTTGTGTTCATGTCCTTTGTGTTTACTACATCACCGACTATTTTTATGGATCTCAAGAATATGGCTTTAAATCCTACATTGATATGTTCGTGGTGGTCTTTATTGATGATATCTTGATTTATTTCCATAGTGAGAAGGAGCGTGTCCTCACTTGAGGGTGGTGTTGCAAATCTTGAGCAAGGAGAATTTGTATGCAAAATATGAAAAATGTGAGTTTTGGTTGAAAGAGGTTGCTTTTCTAGGGCATGTGGTATCGGGTGATGGCATTAAGGTGGATCCTAAGATGACAGAGGTAATTAGGAATTGGCCTAGAACCTTGACTCTATTGGATATTAGGAGCTTCTTGGGTTTGGTGGGCTATTGCTGGAGGTTTGTGAATGGCTTTTTTTTCTATTGGTTCCCCGACGACAAAGTTGACCCAAAAGAAGGCAAAATTCTTATGGACCGATGAATGTGAGAAGAGTTTTCAAACTTTGAAAAATAGGCTTGTCTTCACTCTTATCTTTTCTCTATAGGAAGGGTTGGAGTGGTTTGTGGTATACTGTGATGCCTCAAGAAATTGTTTGGGTTGTGTTTTGCTGCAAAATTGCAAGGTGATAACATATGCCTCTTGATGACTTAAGGTGCATAAGAAGAATTATCCTACCCATGATCATCAATTGGCAGTCATGGTTTTTTCTTTGAAGATTTGGCATCACTACTTTTATGGGGTTCATGTTGATGTGTTTATCGACTATAAGAGTGTCCAACATGTGTTCACCAAAAAGATCATAACTTGAGACAAAGAAGGTAGTTAGAACTCCTTAAAGCTTATTATATAAGGGTGCATTATCACCCTGACAAAGCTAATGTTGTGGCCAATGCTCTAAGTAGAGTGTCCATGGGTATTCTAGCTCATGCTAATTATGGTGGCAAAGAGGTGGATAGAGAAGTTCACCAATTGGCTAGGTTGGGGTTTAGGTTGGATGAAGTTGATTAGAGTGGTATAGTGGTTGTTGATGGTTCTCAATCTTCCTTGATTGAAGAGGTATAGGACTAATAAGATCTTGACCCCGCCTTGCTAGAGTTGAACTCCTTGAGGAGAGATGGTAAAGTGGAGGTTTTCTCCTAAGGGGGAAATGGTGCCCTTAGGTACCAAGATAGATTATGTGTGCTTAATGTGGTTGATGTGAAAGAATTGATCTCGAAAGTGGCCCATAATTCATCCTATTCCATTCATCTCGATTCTAAAAAGATGTATAGAGACTTGAGGGAGATGTATTGGTGGGGTTTATGAAGAGATATATTGCCAAATTTATATCCGGATGTCACAATTGCTAATAAGTGTAAGCCAAACATCAAAAGACAAGTGGCCTAGCACAAGACAAAGAGATTCCTACTTGGAAGTGGGAAGAGATCAACATGGATTTTGTGGTTGGATTGCCTAATACTAGGAAACGTTTTGACTCTATTTTGGTTGTTGTGGATTGAATGAGAAAGTTGGCTCACTTTCTACCGGTCAAGACTACTTATGGTGCTGAAGATTATGGCATGACATACATATATGAGTTGCTTAGGTTGCATGAGATTCCTTTGTATATTATATCAGATCATGGTGCTCAATTCACTTCTCACTTTTGGAGGTCCTTCCAAAGAGGTCTTGGTACCAAGGTTAAGCTTAGCTTGACTTTTCATCCTCAAATAGATGGTCAAGCTGAGAGGACTATAAAACTCTTGAGGATATGCTTAGAGCTTATGGTTTGGAGTTTATGGTTAGTTGGGATGAACATCTTACACTTATTGAGTTTGCTCACAACAATAGCTACCACTCAAGCATTGGTATGGTTCCCTTTGAAGCCCTATATGGTAATAATTGTAGGTCCCCGATTGGGTGGTTTTAAGTGTAGGAGATGGCTTTTCTAGGTCCGAATTTGTCATGGAGGCCTTGGAGATGGTGAGGTTAATAAGAGAGAGACTAAAAACAACCCAAAGTAGACAAAAGTGCTACTCCGGTGTGAGGAGAAAAGCTCTTGAGTTTAAGTTTGGTGATTGGTTTTACTTGAAGGTCTCACTCGTGAAGGGTGTAGTCCGGTTTGGGAAGAAAGGAAAATTAAGCCAATGTTTGTGGGTCCTTATAAAGTTTTGAGGTGAGTGGGTAAGGTTGCATAAGAGTTGGAGTTGCCTATGGAGATGAATATGGTTCCTCCGATCTTCTATGTGTCCATGATGAGAAAGTGTATGGGTTACCCCACTACTATAGTACCCTTGGATGTTGTAGAAGATAATTTGACCTATGAGGAGGTCCCTTTTGAAATTTGGGTAGACAAGTAAAGAGGTTGAGAAACAAAGAAGTAACTTCAGTGAAGGTCCTTTGGAGGAATCAACAAGTTAAAAGTGCCACATGGGAAGTCGAGGCGGACATGAAAAAGCGATACCCATACCTCTTCAACTCTACTGAAGTTGAAGGTACTAATTTAAGTCCCCTATATGATTTCAAGTCTTAAGTTTTAGCCTTCATGTCATTTTGCATGCATTCATGTTTATGTTAACGAGTTTATGGTGATTTTGATATTCATATTGAGATTTTTGAAATGATGGTTAAGTGCGTTTGTTGCATTCATGTCTTGCTAAAATCTTCACGATTACTTCTCTTATGCATGTTTCTTGGACATTTGGGGATGAATGTTCCCAAGGGGGAGATATTGAAACACCCAAAAAATATTCTTCGGAATGCCAATAATCGTAATTTCCTTATATCTCAAAATTCGTGTGTGATATCGAAACTCTGACTTCAAATTCTAGATCAGGGGGAAAAATTAAGTAGGGAATGGGCATAACTCGAATTTTAGAGGATCCATAGCAAAAAGTAATTTTTGGTAATTTTCAAATTCCAGAGAGTATCCATACCCTGGCCGCAACGTGCGAGGGGCATGGAGCAATGTAAGCATCTCCTTTGCGTTAGGTCCGCATCGTAGACCAGGGATGGACCAGTATAAAATTTTCCTTAAATTTTCTTATGAGCCCTTTTGAGGTCATAGCCACATGCCCACTTAAACGTGAAATCACCCATACTTAGTCGTTTTTCAACTTTCTATCACTCAAAACCCTCACAAAAACCTCTGTAATACTTAACCAAATATCTCATACAAAATTCAAGGATTTCAAGATTAACTTTGGAACTCAAGGATTCACTTCAAGCTCTAAGTTTCCTTAAAGCTCATCTCAAGAAAACCCAAGTTTGAGGTATGTTTGGGTTTCATCTATTATGTCCTTTCACCCATGGAGCCCAATCTTCCTTTTTATGAAAATTACATGATCTCAAGTTGTATTACTTATGACTATCTCTTATTATGAAATATGAGCATAAATTATGTTGTGGTTTATCAAAGTATTGTTGATAATGCATATATCTATTTTAAGCTTACACTATGAGTTGATCTTTGTTTATTGAGACTATGCATATTTTGAACTATGAAACTATGATCTATTATAAGTTTTGATGATAGATTTTAATGTACCCTACACGAGGGTTTTACTACATATTGGTGGGTTGATTTGCATTAAGTTTACTCATCTTATTTCACACTTAAATTGCATGACTTTTGAACTAGTATCATGAACTGACCAAATGTTTGATAAAATCTCAAGTAAAGAATTTTCAAGTTATTGATGATCTATTTCGTGATTTACAAGTCAAGTGACTATATGATGAATAAGGGCTTTCAAGCATGTATTGAATAGTACCTGTGATTTTACAAGTATCATGTGAAGCCCTATTTCAAGATTTTACCTCTTGTGAGCCATTCATAACAACAAGGGTTCATGTATGATTATGATCTACTCTCATGTTCAAGTTAGGATCACTACTAGAGGTCAAAAATGTTTTAAGAGCTACTTATGTCATGTTTCCATGTTTCTTACAAGTTATACAGATTATGATCATTTCAAGTATTCTGTGGGATTTGACTTAGCACTGATTAAGGTTTAAGATGGGGGCTCGACTCAAGTAGTCCTTATATAAAGTCTTTTGTCTCTAAACTATGTACCACCATAGGATTATGATTATTACCCTTGATATACTAGTGGATCTATCTGGTCATGTTATCATGTTTGGTTTTGTCTTGGAAAGTAGATCACACCTAGTCGGGGGAGGGGGGGAGGGAGGGGGTGCCATGCCCATCCACCTTACCGAGGTGGTGTCATACCTTAGATTCCAAATTATAGCTACTTGGTCTATGTCAGTTGAGGTCTCTTCCCACACATGTGTATGCTATATATATATTGTGCAAGATGAACTATTTACAAGCATGTTTTATTACTAGTATTGATCATGCATGCTATATCGAGTATATATATCTATTGCTTATGATTATGCATTTTGATTATATTGGCTTATGTCTTATTGCATTGCATACTACATACTTAGTATATTCAAAAGTACTAATATATACTTTATACCTACATGATATTACCATTTTAGGACCGGAGAACCTTTTGATCATCCTCCATGTGGCTAGCTAATTCTTCAGAGATAAAGTTTGGTGAGTCCTTAAGTCCGAGGACACTATCTACATTACTCTTTCTATTTTGAGACTTCATTATGTTGAACACTTGTTAATATGAGGGTGAGACTGGAGAGTGAGTTGACCCCCGCTCCACTCCATGTAGAGGTGTGTTGGATATTATGATGTACTTATGGTACGAGCTTGACTCTTTATGCTTTTAAAAAATGTCAAGATTTTCCTTAGTCCCGCTTTCCTTTTTATTATATCACTTGTTGTTGTCTACTTTTCTTCCATAACCAAGGATGTATGATCGATATGCTTAGAGGCTTGTTTGGGTCCCTTCGGGTTCTCATTCATCGTGTTACTTCTAGGCCCTAGGCTTGGGTCGTGACAAGAATGGAGTAGGACAACACTGCAAATAATCCTGTCAATCTTGTATGAAATCTGAATAATCGTGCAAATCTTGCACAAAATCTAAATAAGGATGACCCACCACCACATGATGATTTGAATCCACCATAATAGGATCTTCAAGTTGTTGCTAATACATGGAATCAATACAGGCTTGACCCTATGGCAATGGATGTCACCAAAGCTATTGTGCGGCCTCCTTTATCGAATGACACGACATTTGTTGTTTTGAGTGGGTTAATGATGTGTTGTCAAAATATAGAACTTTTGATGCTTAAACCTTAGAGTTTTGTGTGTTCTCAAGGTAATGTTAGTGGGTCTGAAGTGCTTTTATGTTTGTTTTTCAGGATTACATATTTTGGCACAATTTTGGGTTGTGTTGCAGTTGCTGAATTTTTACTAATGTACAAAGCACTCTTCGAGCCATGGAAATTTCAATGAGCCATAGAGTTGTGTCATACTTGAGATCCATTGACGGAATTATTTTCTTAATTTGCATTCACGAGTTGTCATACGGGTCGTAGAAATTTATGCAAGTTGGTGATGAGGTTTCGTACCCTGAGGGTCAGATCTTGGGATTTTCTGAAAAGTTATCAGAAGAAACCCTATTTTTGCCATAAGTCTAAATATAACTCAGACAATGGGCTTGTAGAAGTTACACCCAAATTTGAAGATAGAAGTTTTCGAAGCCCCAATAAGGGTCGTAGAACTTAGTACGACCCGTAACCCTACTCGTATTGCCTGGCGAATCCAGTTTTCCTATTTTATTTTGGACTTGTATTTTAGTTTTCATAAATAGTTTTTTTTAGATTATTTTAAGTAGGGAACGAAGGAGAATGATCAAAAACATAGAGAGAAGTTCATAGAAACACTTGGAAAACAACTTCGTGAGTTTAATCCATAATTTGTGATTTCTTATGAAGAGTTTGGAATTTGTTGTTGTTTAATTCATCTTTGTAAGTGCTTAATTATGTTATTCCATATCATGATTCTTGCATCTACAATGATTATGCATAGCTAATTCCACAACTACCATTATGGGAACCATGAAGAATTAACAAGGTAAAATCGGATAATCCATAATTTTTTGAAAGTGTGTATGCATGTATTAATTATTTCTCTTGGTTTTGATTGATTTTTAACGATGGCCAACATTATAACTTGCCTAGTTTTTACTGACTGGATCATGGTAGTCATAAATGGGAAAAGTGATTAATTAACAGGATTCAATCTATTTCTTCAGATCTAGTCAACCAAATCGGATCAAGTGGAGGTTGTACTAGGATAATAGGTAAGGGTTTGTAATATCACACTGTGGGGATGTATCAAATCACATTGTGAAATTTACCCCCTTTGTGGATCAAAGTATTTGGTAAACTTAACTTATTATTCTGCATGCAACTCTAGAAAAGATTATGATTATTTGGTAATACCAAGTTAGGCAATAATGGGGATCACAATACCCTAGTTACTCTACTCACTAGTTTCAAAACTTGTTCTAGTTTGGGTTTACTTTCTGCAAATGACAAACCCTCTCCCCTTAGGAAAATAAGTAGGTTAATTCATTTGACTTGCTTGAAATTACTCTGAGTCGACCACATTCCCTGTGGGATTTGACCCTAATCTTGGTTAGGTTATATGTCTTTACAATGAACTCATTAACCTTCAAAAAAAATGTAGCTTGGGCGACATTAGTTACTACATATGTTGCAGAATAGACGGCTATTTGCAGGCTTTCCATCAGAGGATCCACATAACCATCTACACAATGTCATCTTCGTCTACAAAATTATGATGGGAAACCAAAATCTACCCATGGATGTCGTTGGGCTCTGTATCTTTCCATTTTCTCTCATAAACAAAGTGACAATATGGTTATCCGAACTCCTATTGAGTTCTATCACCACTTGAGCTGAAATGTAGAAAGAATTTTTGCAGCGATTCTTTCCCAAGTCAAAGAAGCTAAAGCTAAAGGATTAGATCAACAACCTTGAGCAATTGCCTGGTGATTAAATTGGTACCACATGGGAGAGATTTACAATGTGCTTGAGGAGTGTTCTCGACCACAAAACTATTTATGATTCATTGGTGGAGATCTTCTATCAAGCACTGGATGATAATTGGAAAGCTGTGGCTGACACCATAATACGATACTCTTTCATAGATTGTGCATTTCCAGTTATAGCTGAACGACTAGAGAAGATGGCAAAGATAAACCGTGCATGGGGCTAAAAAGATAAGTCGACTACTAAAGGCTCTTTCTCCATTTATACCAATTCAGAGTAAGCAAATATAATGAAGAGATAACACAAGAGCTGGTTCGAATCAACACTTATGTGGGGTTGCTTATAAAATAGTGTCAGGAACGAGTAGATGTAATGAACCATCTGCCATCACGAGCACCATGTTTGAGGAGCCGTATTATAAGAAGGATGGTTGCTTTGTGACTGATCAGATGGGGAGTTTCAAACCAACACCCAAGGGTCCAATGAAGACTATTGGTGATAATGTCAAAGGAATCTACGTCAGAACTATAATAGGGTTGATGTATACAAAGGTAACAAGTGAGGTGGATACTATGATAAAAGTAGGGGAAAAGGCAGAGATAGTGATTGGGGATATAGAGACATGTATAGGAATGGTCTGTACATTCATTAACACAATAGTGATTCTGCGGCTGGTAGTTGGAGGATTTAGGAGTTGTTTGATATATAGTTTAAAAAGGTTGATGCATAGGATGAGACCTTCAAGGGGATGAAAACTAACATCTCAAGCATTAATCAGGAGATCAAGTGTCCTTTTATGGCTACCAAGCAGCTGAAGAAACAATTTTGGTCAGATGTCTACACAATTGAACCAGCACTGGAAGGGTACATTTCTATGAACATAGCCCAAAATCCCAAGAATAATGGGCAGTGCATGACAAAGACGATCCAAGGTAGTAAGCAGATTATTACCCACCGATGCTAGTAGATGATGATGAGGTTTATGAGAAGATGACAAAGAGAAAAGATGCAGAGACTGGGGATGCTAAAGCCAAGGATAGGGGATATGATGAGGTGGTGACACCGAAAAAATTGAAACCCATGCCTACGCATCTACCTCCTTTTCCTGAATAACTCAAGAAGAAGGAGGAGGAAGGTAAGTTTTAGCACTTCATCTCCATATTAAAGTAGCTAACTATCAATATTTCCCTTATTAAGGCATTGAAGAGAATGTCTAGGTACGCTAAGTTTATGAAGTACATAGTTACGAAGAAGAGCATGGTGAGACAAGAGCTCTTGTAAAAGCTTCAACATTGTAGTGCTATTACAACAAGGTCCTTGGAGTAGAAGAAAAAGGATCCCAAAGCATTCACCATACCCTACACCATTGGAGATGTGAATTTTACAAAGGAATTACGCGACTAGGAGCCAACATTAACTTAATGCCTTTTGTAGTTCACGAAATTGGGCTCGGGATCCCCTATACTAACAAGCATAAGGTTTTTGGTAGCTAAAATATAGTGGAGAAGCCTATAAGGATATTGCATTATGTTCTCGTCAAAGTGGAGAATTTATATTCCCTACAGACTTCATAATTCTGGATTGTGAGGTTGACTTCAAAGTCTTAATTATCATGGGAGGGCCCTTCCTAGCCACTGGACTAGTACTAGTGGACTAGGAGTTGGGCTAACTCAAGTTGATATTGAATGATAAAGAAGTCATTTTCAATATTTGTCACTCCATGAAGAGAATTGATGATCGAAAGGTGGAAGCATGGGTACTTGGTGAACTCTGAGTAACCAAATTCTCTAGGACATGCCACAATAATAAATCAGGTACTACTTGAGTGGCAACCTAAGATACATGATGTAACTTCTATGTATTTATTTTGGTTTTTCTTTTTGGACTCATCAGGTAGCTTAATTTTCTTATTTTTGATATAATTTTGTAGGCACACGGATAGGAAGATTATAAGGTAACAAGTTATTTGGAAGAGAATGTACAGGAGTAGGGTAAGGCAGCAAACCATGGTAGAAAGGGAAGAAAAGTGGTTCTACGGTTGGTTCCACGGGTCGTGGTCTATACTATGACTCGTATATTGACTTGTAGATCCATTTCAAGTGAGTAATAATTTGTGCATTCTAGTCCATGAGCCAATCTTATGGTCTGTAGATAACACTATGAGCCATGAAGGAGGTCGTGGACCACCGGTAAGATTCTAAACTTGCTAAGTGTTGGGGGCACTTATGAACCAACTTATAGGTTGTATATCCATATACGCCCCATAGGTGGATTGATGAAGCCAAGTCCTAAAAACTAGGGTTCTAAAACAATGAAATTAGATCTTACAGGCCATAGAATCTCTTGTGGATCGTCATTAAGGTTTCGCGGGGTCAGAACCCCACTTAGACTCAGCCAAAAGAATAAAAGAGGGGTAAAATAAATTACTCCTCACTTTCCCATAATATTCAAAATACTGAAGAACCCTTTTCTTCTTCCCCATGTTCGATCACTACCAGCCTTCACTATGATTTTTTTCCTAATTCTAGCCATATTCCGCCACCCGTCTACAAGTCTGGACACCTGAGGCTTCATAATTTTTGATTTTTCTTGCTAGTCCTCAACTTTCCGATCAATATTCTAGTATAGGCTCTCCTAGAAACTTTATTTTTGCCAGAAAAAAATGTGACATTATGTTGAGGAGCTAATATGATTAAAACTATGATTTTCTTGCCCTAATGAATAATGGTTGCCTGAGAAAGGGATGAATCATATAGTTAGCATTGTTGGATTGCATGAATTACTCTTCAAACATGTAATAGACATTGGAATCATTGTGTGGAATTATGTAATAACTTGTCATGAAATTAATTAAATTGGCCATGAGAATTATCTATAGGCATGTGTCATTATCTGATCCTTCGTAATCACTTGCTAGCTAGGTTACATTGCACTATCGTGTTAAAATTGACCAAGTAATTGCAAAATTGAATGATGACATGCTCAGTAACTGATTAAATGGTGGTTATCATGATTGTTGCATAAATCAGAGTGAATGGGTTCGTTATGTATATGGTCATGAATTACGCAGGTTTTGCGTTTTGGGTAAATTAGTAGTAATTCATGTCTGTTTAGGTTCTGGGTTGTACATGAGTGCATAAAATATGTATCGAATGTGTTTACTTGGATTAAGTGCCATTGCATTGATGCTATTCAAATTTATGTACCCTATTATTGTAACCCAGTTATCATGCTTAGAAAGTTTTTAAAATTAGCTTCACTAGGTTTTGGCTATGATCTTTTGGGTGGGTATTGACTAATGGAACCACAATAGTGATCTCAAAAAACTCAAGTTTCTCTTTTTTAATAGCAAAAGGGTCTTTTGTGGCCTGTAGACTAGTCTATGGACCGTAATTGCCCCTTGTATTTTCAGAATCTCATCAGACGAACCAACCTATGGGTTGTAGTTCAAACCATGACTTATACATAGTCTTCGTAGGTCCTCTAGTTGATATAGCCTATTCTACGAGTCATAACTAGCCTCATAAGTTCATTTCCAGTAACCAAAGTTACTGCACCCTATTTCCAACGAAGGCCTCCTATGGCCTATATTTTACCCTACAGCCTGCAGGTCGACTTTCATAGGTCCCTCTATGTATATTTTTGTAAACTTCATACTTTTCTTTCCTATTTTTGTAGGACTCATGTAACTTTTCTTCCATTGATTCTAGGTATTACATATCCTAAACCAAAGAAGAATGAGATATGGCCATGCAGACCCGACTACGTGACAAGCCTTCAAACACCAAGGTTGTTCCTCAGGCTAGTGGATCAATAGAGGAGCTCAATGTTCAGCCAGATGAGGGCATTGAGCGACGAAAGACTAGGGTGGCATCTAGACAAACAGTGTAAACTCAGACTCAGGCTATAGTTACTGAGCCTCCCTTGTAGCTCCATTCAGATGATGGACTTCAAAGAGGGGTCTCGGGCAGGGGACAAGTGATAGAGATAACTCTGATTCAGGGGAGGAGTCAGGGTCTGAGTTTTTTGAGTTCACCCCATCTCCTGTAGCTTCTCCAACTACATTGATGAGTAGATGGTGTGTTCGAGGTATGCAGTGCATATATAGGGATGATATCCAGCATGACAACCGACTTTGACAATCTCACACCATATTCGAGAAATCTTGGATTGTTACGTCGTGGCTTAATAGTGCTCCTACACGCTAGGAAACCATAGCCCAGTATAATTTAGATTGGTTGGCAGCCCTTTCAGGGAAGTATTCTCTAGCACATATTCATGATTTCTATGTGTCTTATACTGCTATCGTCATGGAGTCAACCTAGAAGAAGGAGAGATTTCTAGCACAACCCTGCTTGATGCAGACAATGGTGAGAGGAGTGCCAGTTGATGTATCTGATACCACCATTTATCAATTCTTATTTGGTCCCGAGTATAAGGCCCCCATGACTATAATTGAGTATGATTACTTATTGAGGTAGACCAAGGACTGAGGTGTGATAAGAGATTCAACTTCCAAAGCCATTCTGATGAGGTGGATCATTGACTACATAGTTGAGTGGGGCTAGGATATTGACTGGATTTCTACTTTTGCGGCAATCGTGAAGGCATCACTCGGCTTCTCCGAAACGTTATGGTGGGCTATAGTGTGTTTGTGGATTTGGTCAATTTAGATTGATAATACTTTAATAATAGACCATGCCTATACAACCTTCCTCCATTTGCATAGTATTTGTGTCTACAGAGTTGATTTAGACTCTTGTATAGCGAAAGGTTTGCACTGAGTCCTAACTGACTCAATTTCTATAGCATATATGGCCTTGGGTTTGCAATGCCATTTTATAAGCTGACAAGTGTATACAAGTACATTTGAAGGCCACTCTTAAGGACAGACTTACACCGTTACATAGCTGTGTAGATGTTTTTTAGAGGCGAGCAGAGTGGAGCCTCAGTTTAACCCAGCCTAATGATGTTACAGCTATTCAAGCAGAGATCCAGTAACTCCGTATTGAGATTAGAGTAGCATCGCCAGGACTGCTCGTATTTGCTATGCCTAATACTACTACTGAGGTAGTATTTGATTGATTTTCTGTTGAGTAACCACCCTGCACCTCTAGGAAGAGTCCTAATCTTGAGGATAATGACCCAAATGTTTCTAGATGAGAGGTCGAGAGATTGGAGTTAGAGTGTGTAGCGACTGCCACATGAGCCTCGATTACAGATGAGATGGCGAAGCAGGCATGTGTACAGGAGATGTTGAGGGGTACTACATACTTTGGACATACCACTAGTAAGGTGACTATCTAGGAGGCTACGGGTAGTGATGCACAGACACAGATTGGCGCGTAGGCGCCCAAGTATGTCCCTTTTTTACCTCAGTACTATATTTTGGTTCATTTTATTTCATTTAGGACAATGCAAATCATTTTGATGGGGGATGGTTTGTTATAGACCTCAGTAAATTCTGAGTAACCAAGGCCTATATCTATCCCAATTTTTTAATCTGTAGGGCTTTTCACCTATGTTCTTTCCCTAAAGACATTTGTTTTGCTGTTGAACCGATATGTTTAGGATTTCTAAGTAGTATTAGTAGCATATGATACTCAAAACTATGGCATATGTTAGTTTTTCTGAAAAGTGGTACCCACCAATTTTTTGTGATTAATGTTTTGTTGGGTAGTTTTGGTAAGAACTATGTGAAATTAGTGATTAACAATGTTTTTTTAATAAATTTAGGTTTAATTGTGATGAAAAGCAAGACCTTAGAGTTTTTGACTATGTACTCAATGCCAAGTGTATGCAAGCTTTGTTGCATGATTCTTATATTGTGCTTCAATTTAGAACTTGCCTTGTTACTCTGACTCTGACTATAGGTTAGTTTGTTAGGAAAGGATCTTAGGCCGTTGTTCATATCAACCTACTTAGCCTAAAATAACTAGCCAAATACTTGATGTATCGCTTGGTCCTAGTGTTTGAGCTTTACCTATATCCTTATTTTTGTATAGCCCTAAGTAACCAAGATTTTTTTGACTGTGTAATCTTGAAATTGGCCCTACTATATCTTTGAATATTGTGCACCTCGACTTAGCTAAATGCCTAAGTTGAGGGTGGCTACAAAAATTTTCCCTGGTTCATAGGTTGGATATTGTGCACCTCAACTTAGGCCAAAAGCCTATGTTAAGGGTAGCTGTTGCAAGGAAATCACACCAAACGGGGAAGAAAGCTAGTGATGCAAATAAAAAGGGAAAATTTGAAGCGGGAGCAAGAAAAACAATAGATGCCTAAATTGTGAGCTAAATATAAAAAAATGTGAAAAATAAAAGATAATGACCTGAAAAAGTTGAATAAGACACCCAAAAAGGTTTAAAATAGGAAAAGGGAAGAATAAGGCAAAAATAACAGTGTTGGTAAGGAAAAAGTTTGAAATAACACAGTGCCAAGGAGGGTCATTAGTAACTATGATTCGAAGGCATCATGTCAAAGCCCCTTGTGCCTATGTTACAAGCTAAGAACATATTATAGTGATCCTAGTCCAAGTAATAGAAGATCATTATCATAAGTATAGGAGAAAACATATGGTATTATACACAGTATATGAATATCAATTGTGAGCATCTGTGTTTTCGTCAGTCCTGAGCATTGACTTTGAACATATCATCATTAGTAATATATATGACTTCTTTTTTTGAGGGAACTTGAGTTACATCACTGATTCTAGACTATTTCAGTGATTATTGTTTATCTGTGATTGGCATTCTTATCATGGTAAAACTACCATGTATTGATTTGTATGAGTCTATTTGATAACTTACTGATATGCACTAATGAAATTTGATTGGGTATCTATAATTGATTGACAAATGATGTATGCCATTAGATTGAGTTCTATGTGTTGCTATATTGCTTATGTTGTTTAAATTCATCGGTTGATGAGAAGAAACAATTTTAAGTTGAAAGTGCTGATTTACTACTAAAATACAACACTTTTAATGCTTAAAACTTGGACTTTTGTGTGTTCTCAAAGCAATGTTAGTAGGTTTGATGTGTTTTTTGTTTGTTTTTTAGGATTTAAGGTATTGGGATGATTTTGGGAAAAGTTCTATAGATTTTAGGTTTTTGAGGATGTACGGAGTTCGCTGTGGGCCGTGGCCTACTCCATGAGTCGAAGGTTGAGTTCCTAGGTCAAATCCACTGAAAGACTAATTTGCAGATGTTGAACTTATGAATTGTTAGAAAAGTCATTGATTTTATGACATCCTGTATGTATGTTCGTGTGTTGATGATCAAAATATATGCTAAGTACGAATAGTTATCAGACAAGGTCTCCTACAAGTCGTAAGTTAGGTGATGGGTCATGGATAAGATCGTTCCCAGAGGACTAGTGTTTTGAAGATTTGCTGAAAAGTTATCGGTGAAACCCCTTATAGGCCATAAGTCAAAAGATGGCTCGTAAGAAGAGTTTGTAGGTTGAAGAGAGATTTTGTTCAGTGCGGATTACGAAGCCCAGGTGCAGGTTATGATTTCATCTACACACATAAACTTGTCCGTCCAAGTTACCGATTTTAGTTTTTCTATTACATTTAAGATTTTGTTTTTAATTACTATAAATATGATTTTTAGATTTTTTTAGAAAAGAACAAATTAGAGAGTAGTCAAAACATTGAGACTGTACTTGTGATTAACTTTGACATTACATTGGAGTTATTACACTGTGATTTCTTATGGATATTTTCAATTTGTTGTTCTTAAATTCATCATTGTAAGTGTTTAATTATGTTATTTCATTAACTGGATTCTTTCACCTACAATAAACATGTGTAATGAAATCCATAACTAGGGTCATGGGAACCATGAAGAGCTAACAAAGTATTAGATAATTCGTAATCATTGGAAAGTGTGCACATGTGTATTAATTATTTCTTTGGTTAGAATGCTTTTTAAAGGTGGCTAACATTAGAATTCACCTAATTCTTACTAACTAGATTAAGGGGGTAATGAATGGGATAAGGGATAATTAACAAGATTCAATGCGATCTCTCTCATCTAATTCGATGCGATCTCTCTCGTCTAATTCACCTAATTGGATCAAGGGTGGTAGTAATGGGGTAAAAGGTAAGGGTTAGTAATGCAACACTGTGGGGATGGATTAAATCATGTTGTGAGATTTTCCTCTCACCTGGATTAAAGGGTTAGTTAAACATAACTTACCAATCTGCATGCTACACATTCGAAAAGGTTAGATCTGGCTATGCCTAGTTAGGTGTTCATGCGGAACACAATACCCTAACTACTTATCCCATTGATTTCACAATACTTGAACTTGATACTTGGATTCTTGTTTAGTTTTAATTATTGCATTTTATAAAACTCCCTTCCCCCCTTTCGGGATATAAGAATATTAATTCAACCGAATTACTCATAATAACTCCAGGTCTAGACCTTATTCCTCGGGTGATCATCATTAGGTGCTGTTAGGTTTTATATTTCATAGTGGTTGCTTATACTTTCATTGAGTGATGTAGTTTAGTTGTGAATCAGTGTCACATTCACCGTGTCATAGATTGACCCTAGGTCTGGGTTGTGACATATATTGTACTACTTTTATGCATTTTCCTCTTGAGTTAAATGATTCAAAGTTTAAATGCATGAAATCCGCTCAATTATCATATCGAAGTTTTCAAGGGATTATGATCAACAATGATGAGGTTCAATTGCTATAGTTTAGGAAAGTTATGATGTTTGAATCCCTCTTGTTAATGCTAAAGATGGTGAAAGGATACTTCACACCAAAAGATATGTCCCATGTGATAAGGACCATTTTCAGATATAGGATCTTGATGTTTAGATGAGCCACTCATTATATATGATGATGATGTTATTCTTTTAATATTTATGAATGATCATAATAATGTATATGTTTTCAAATATATTATGTGGGAATAACTTAGCGCTGGATGAGGCATTGCAGTGTAATTTGGTAAGGGAATCGTTGTAGCAACCCATTGTCTCAATAACTATATGCCACCATAGGAGCCCTTGTAGGCTATGCTAGTGGATCCACATAAGTCATTTTATTATTTGATGATTCATATGCAATGTTAATGGAATTCTACATGGCAAGTAGTCTCTCTTGCCAATGTAAAGGGTTATGTCATATTGCAAGTAGTACCTCTCTTAGTCTTATATGTCGGTTATGGTATATCTTCCATATATGAATAATAATAGGATGCTATATTATGTTTATCTTTCAAGTATTATTTTATCAAAGCATCCTCATGCAAGCTATATTGAGCTTATTTCTATTATATATAATTATGCATCTTGTTGTGAAGGATTTTATCTATGTCTTCATTGCATCGCACATACTAGTACATTCCAAGCACTAGTACCCTCATGTATGCCATATTGAGATTATTCCTATTGTGTAAGATTATGTATCTTGTTATGAAACTTATTATCTATTGTTGTATTGCATCGCACATACTAGTACATTCCAAGTACTAACACATAATTTTGCCTACATGATTTAACCATGTAGGGACTGGAGCTCCTATTCATCCTCCTCCATGTTGCTACCTTTGTTTGTGAAGTTCATTGAGTGGTGAGTCCTCTATTCTAGGGACAATATCCGATTTCCATCTTGCTTGTTGATACATTATTTTTTTTTTACTAAGTACATTAAGGGTGAGCCCAAGACTTAGCCCTCATCCTAATCATGTTTTAGAGGCATTGTTGGATACTATGCTATGCTAGGTAATGTACCTATTTTATGAGATGTTAAGCTTTTATTGAGACTTATTCTTTAGTCCCATCCCTTATGTGATATTAATTGATGTTATTGATGTTGATGGACAGTAATGATCTTCCTAAGTCCCTATTTCCCCATAACTTGAGTCATATTTAGCCTCCCTTTAGTCTTGCTTATTATGTGATTAATGCAAATCCTTTTTCCATTTTTATTGTTGGAGCATGAGTAATAAGCCTCGATCCCCATAGAATTGTTTTTTTATTCTTGTTTAATATTCTGCAACCAAGGATGTGGAAAGGATATACAAAAGGCTTGTTTGGGTTACCTTCGAGTTTCCCATTTTCCATGTCTCACCTAGGCTCTAGAATAGGGTCGGGATAAGCTTGGACTCAAAGCACTAGGTTTGCAAATGGTCTTTGAAAATCCAACACTTTGTGTCGAGTAAGTGATGATGTTCACGCTCCAATAAGAAAGCGATCATTATCAGCAATTAACCTAACCGATGTTTGGATCGAATCCACAGGGAATACAAGACTTGATTACAAGATTTCGCCACTAATAAATTCTAGCATCCATGACTATAATCTCTAAATGGGGGAGGGGGTTTGTATTTCGAAAACAAAATAAAACTACCACTAACTATAACGCGAGGAAACACTCAATTTTTAGGACAACTTGATAATTTTGTTCCCTATGGTTCGTCAACTTGATTACCCTAGATGACATAACTACAATTGGTAATTTGCATGCAGGATGTAAGTTAGGCTCTTCCAACCCTCTTGTGAAAGTGAAGGTCAAATTTCACGATGGCACTTTATCGGCAACCATGGCATGCCAACTAACAATTACTTATTGTCCCAGTCAACCTCCCCTTGGTCAGGCTCGGTTGATTAGATGAGAACACATCAATCGAATTTCGTCATCTACTTCCGTTTTCCTATTTGTCACTACCTTTTTTTGTATCGTGATAATAGTCGGGGTTTCATGTCGACCACCACCAAATGACAATAATAATGAAGGTAAATACATAATACATGCAAAACCCCAATAATAGAAATGCAAGAAACCTATGTCATCTCAAGGTCAACTACCCATGGTTCCCACAACCCCAAGTTCTGGGTGCTTAGCTATTCATGGCTAAGGCAAAACACACAAGAATGCAAATAATAGACATAGTTGAGAGCTTTACCAATACCAATGAAGAAAATAGGCACCACAAATTGAAAACCCACAAGTTTGATTGATCAGCAATGATTACAAGGCATGATTGCAATTCCCCAAATATGGGTTTTCCAAGAGAGAATAATAAACTACTCTAGAAAGCTAAGAAAAGCTTCAAAATGTATCTTTCCAATGTCTAATGGTCGAACTCTTCAAAAAACCTAACTTAAACTATATATAGTATTTACAAAACAATCCTAGAATTTGCACTAAAAAGACAGCTGTCAGCTGATAAGTTATGCAGGTACGACTCGTAGGATGACCTATGAGTTATGGTCGGGGTGTTGTGTCAGGTTCTTGGCATCTTAAACTAAACTAGTACGACACATAGGTATGAGTCATTGCTTGAGCTAGGAATTGTATATTGGTCTCGTAGTCTTGGTCTTCAGTTTTTGGTCCAACAACTTGGCTCTCTGATTCTTACTACAAGTCCACCTGTACGAGTCGTAGTGCGACTTACGACTCGTATGATGGGCTCATAGGGGTGACCTCCACTTAGAAGATTTCTTAATTTTGGTCTCTGATTTTTACTATGATATCACCCTATGACTCATAAGTGGGCTGATAACGCCTATGCTTCAGCAAAATCTGCAACTTTTCTTCAAAATCATGCCAACCTAACTTTTTTGCAAAATTAACACAAAAACATATCAAAACACTAAAAAGTAGCTTTAAGAACTCACAAAATCCCTTGTTTCAGGTACCAAATATGATGTATTTTGACAGCACATCAATATCCTCAACTTATAATTGTTGCTTGTCCTCAAGCAGCAACTCAATCTACGCAGACAAAGAGAAATACATAGCAACTATACTAATGGCATATACAACAGCTCCTTTGATTGGGGTACCCAACTACTATTTTCAAAACAGGATTGCAAAGTTATTAAGCAAACAAGAAAATAATGAGGGACCTGAGAATCTAACTATGACAAGGTAAGCAGCATCAACCATCAACAATCGCTGATATAGTCATATGTTATTGATGTAGTGCAAATGCCCTTACAAGAAAGAAGTCCCTAACACTCACTTAAAAGCATTTAGAATTTAGGGCCTAAGGAATCATTCTCACTCTCACAATTGAAATTCAATGCATATGTATTAACACCATAGGCTTGCCTTTGTACTCATATTCTTTCTTGGTGATAAAGTGGAGTTGCATGACTTCAGGACTTATAGGCTTGTAACATAGGTTCATAGTGCTTCGGTATGGTATTTTGGGCAAGTAGTGACTAAAAGCTATCCTTGAACCATGTTTACCAACACTTTATAAGTTCATAATCTAACCCATTTTTAATCATTCCACCCTTTTTCTCCTGTTTTAAACTTTTCTCGAGTGTTTTCTTCTCTTTTTTCAGTTGTACCTTGATTTCAGGCTCATTTTTGCTATGTTTCCTCAACTTAAGGCACTTTTCTTTTCTTTTTCTTCACTCGATTCATGCTTTTTTATTTCTTTCTTGATTTACCAACTAACCACCTTATCATTATTACTTTGCCACAATAAGGGCCACCCTCAACTTAGGCTATTAGCCTCAGGTGAAGTACGCAATATCTATGCCTCAAACTAGGGCCACTAACTGCAACCACCCTCAAATTAGACCTTTGTCCTCAATCAAGATTCACATGTTAAAGGATAGAATAGGGCCAATATCAAGGCATTTCATCAAACAAGGTTAATCTAGCAAGGTATCAAGAAAGAATGAGTACATAATAAGCTCAAAAGTTTGGAACAAGGGATTCCCTCACTCATCTGGTGGGTCAATTAGGCTAAAAGAGGTTTCACTCAAGGAACAAATGCTTAAGATCCTTTCCATATCCACCATATCACCAAACCAACTGTAGGGTAACAAGGCAAGTTCTGGGTCCATACAAGATGCATGAATGTAGCAAAATAAGCTCACAACATACATGGCAATTACATACACAATCAAGTATAGACTCACAGGTCATGCTTTCAGTCTCAGCTTACCTTCACAATATAAGAACAAACATTGCCAGCTACTAAAAAATGTATGAATGCATCAATAAACACAACCTAAAAATTTTGAGGGTACCCAATTTTTCATCAAAACAGTAAAAACACATCTAAAAATTATCTATATTCCAATAGATAACACTACTATGACTTTACCCATTATCTACACTACCTAAACATGCCGGTTTAATAAAAAAGTAAATATCTACAAGGAAAAGTAGCACGACAAGAAAACCTTGGGATCAAAACTCGGGGAAGTTATGGACTTGAGGCTACTCAGACTTCACTTTAATCCATAACTTCGACAACCCGACCAAAAGATGATAATTTGTCCTCAAAGTAGAAACACAAAGAAAAGGTGCAAGGACGTACCTTGGGTTGCCTCCCAGGAAGTGCCTGATATATTGTCCCGGTATAATAGGAAGCTTTGTGTTCATTCCTTTTCAAGGTCCCAGTTTTTCACTGTTTTGATCAGTTCCATGTCACTCAAATACTTTTGACCCTTTATCCATTGACTTTGAAAGTTTTCCATCCCTACTTTCTAACTTGATAGCTCCATGACTAAAGATAAACACAACTCTGAAAGGCCCCATCCACTTAGATTTGAGTTTTCCAGGAAACTACCTCAACCTGGAGTTGTAAAGCAATACCATGACTCTTGGAGGAAACTGGCGATCTTCAATTCTGTGATCATGCTGAACATTCGTTCATTGTTCATATAAAGTGGAGCTCTCATATGTTCGTAGTCTAAACTCATCAAGCTCATTCGCTTGCATCAACCTAGAGGTGGCCACTTGATGCCAATCTAGATTTAGCTTCTTTAATACCCACAACGCCTTGTGTTCAAGTTAATCCTGCAATTGGCAGGCCTTCCCAAACACCGGTTGATATGGAGACATTTCGATGGGAGTTTTGAAGGCAGTCTAGTAGGCCCATAATGCATCATCCAACTTCCTTGATCAATCAGTATGATTCACATTCACCATTTTGGACATGATTTGCTTTATTTCCCTATGTGATACTTCCACTTTCCCACTAGTTTGGGGATGATATGGGGAAGCCACATGGTGCTTCACATTATATCTTTCAAGGAGAGCTTTGAATAGTTGATTGCAAAAATAAGAGCCTCCATCATTGATAATTGCCCGAGGTGTACCAAACCTGGAGAAGATGCTTCTACGAAGAAATCCCTTAACACTCTTACCTTCATTGTTTAGAAAAGCTATGGACTCCACCCACTTGGAGACATAATCAACTGCAACCAGAATATACTTGTTGTCATGAGAGCTAATAAAGGGTCTTATAAAATGAATGCCCCAAATGTCGAATAGTTTTATGACCAGAATAGGATTTAGAGCAAGTTCGTGCCTTCCCGAAACTCCTCCCTCTCTTTGACATATATCATAATACTTTACATAATCATGGGCATCTTGATGTATAGACAGCTATTAGTATCCACATTGCAACACCTTGTAAACAGTTCGAGCCCACCATGATAGCCACCCACTAATGAAAAGTGACATGCTTCAAGAATGCTCATCATCTCCACTTCTGGAACATATCTACGGATGATTCCATCCACACAAATACGAACAAATATGGTTCATCCCAGAAGAACTTCTTAACATCATGCATAAACTTGCGACATTGATGGGTTTTCAAATTATGGGGTACTATATCACTCACCAAATAGTTATCATAATCTGCAAACCAAGGTATAAGATTATGTGACGCTACCAAAACTCTTTCATAAGGAAATGAGTCATTTATGTCTTGCCAATCATCAAACTTCATCATAGCCTTATCTTCCAATCTAGAAAGGTGATCAGCAACCTGATTTTCCTATACCTTCCTATCAGACACATCAAAATTGAATTTCTATAAGAGAAGTACCCATCTAATCAATCTTGGCTTTACATCTTTCTTTTCCATCAGATATTTGAGTGTCGCATGGTCTGTATGCATAATCACTTTAGCTCCCAACAAATATGAACAGAATTTTTTGGATGTAAGACTCTCTCCCTTCATTGCCCCAATACCATACAGAGTGTAACCCCACTCGCATCACACATTAGTTCAAATGCTTATGACCAATATGTAGCAACAATAGTGGTTATTGTAGTTATCCTTCTTTTCAATTCTTCGAATGTGAGCATGCATGCATCATCAATGCAAACTTTGCATCCTTTTCTAGCAACTTACACAAGGATTGTGAGATTTTGGAGAAGCCCTTTATGAAGCGGCGGTAGAATCCGGTGTGGCCTAAAAAACTTCTTATACCTTTTACCAAAATTGGTGGTGCCAATTTCTCTATCACCTCGATTTTTGCTCTATCCACCTCAATTCCCTTGCCCAAAATTCTCTGATCAAGTACGATTCCCTCTTTGACCATAAAATGGCATTTGTCCTAACTTAGCACCAATTGAATCTCAACACACCTCTGCAACACATCACATAAATGTAAAAGGCATTCTTCAAAAGACTAGCCAACAACACTGAAGACATCCATGAACACTTCAATAGTACTTTCAACCATGTCTGAGAAGATGGACATCATGCATCATTGAAATGTGGCTGGAGCATTACAAAGTGCAAATGTCATTCTCTTAAAAGCAAAGGTACCATAGGGGCATGTGAATGTAGTCTTCTCTTGATCCTCAGGTGCAAAACAATTTGGTTGTACCCTGATATCCATGAAGGAAACAATACCATCCCTTTCCTGTCAGTCTGTCGAGCATCTGATCCATGAAGAGCATAGGGAAATGATCCTTATCGGTAGAAGCATTTAATTTCCTGTAGTCTATGCACATTCTCCATCTGGTGAATGGTCTCATTGGGATCAACTCGTTCTTTTCATTAGGCACCATTATGATATCTCCTTTCTTTGGAACACACTGTACTGGGCTAACCCATCACTATTAGCAATTGGGTAGATTACTCCTGCATCTAACCACTTGATGATTTCTTTACTCACATCCTCTTGCATTGGGGGGTTCAACCACCTTTGATGCTCAATACTTGGTTTGTAATCCTTGACTAGCAGAATCTTAGGAGTGCATATCCCAGAGGGCATCCCAATAATGTCTGCAATTGTCCACCTAAAAACTCTATTGTAATGCTTGAGAACTGAGACTAGGGCTTCTGTTTGGGCTTCACCTAAATCCGCTGAAATGATGACAAGTAATGTACTATTCTCTCCCAGGTATGCATATTTCAGATATGATGGTAATGTCTTTAACTCTAACTTTGGTGGAACTTCTACAGAGGGTTTTGTAGGTGATGTCTCCAAGTTGCATAAGTCCAATTCCAACCTTGCTTGTCGCCTCGGGCCAAATGAGACCCCAAGAGCTTTTACTATTTCCTCATAATCGGAAATGTTATCACCAATTAAGTTCATCAATATGGCTACCAGAGGATTAACCCTAAGCCTCAATTCTATTGGGATATCTGTTTCATCATTCTCATCCATTGAAATCATTGAGATGACTCGAAACTTAGTACTTTTTATTGCCCTACTGACCTACTTAGAACACCACTACTTCTTCACCAAACCTGAAAGTGAGTAGACACTTCTCTATATCTACTAATGCCCGGCCTGTGGGTAAGAAAGTTCTTCCCAAAATAATTGGAACTGCAAAATCAACTTCACAATCAAGTATAACAAAATCTATTGGAAATATATATTTGTCTACCTTTACCAACACATCATACAAGATCTTCACAGGCTTCTTGGTGGTTCTGTCTGCCATCAACAATTGCATTTTCATAGGGACAAGGCTCCCCAAA
Source organism: Solanum ossicruentum (assembly GCA_025774065.1). Lineage (NCBI taxonomy): Eukaryota > Viridiplantae > Streptophyta > Magnoliopsida > Solanales > Solanaceae > Solanum > Solanum ossicruentum. The sequence continues at coordinate 64,442 of JAOTQR010086440.1, forward strand.
CCCAACTTTTCGAATATGGCCAGAGGCTTTAAGTTAATGCTAGCCCTCAAATCATATAGTGCTTTAGCAAATGCTAGCTCTGCTATAGTGCATGGTATGGTGAATGCACCTAGGTCTTCGCGCTTTTGTACTGATGACTTTGTAGTGATGGTGCTACAACATTGAACATTTTTGGAGGGGTCCTGGCTCACATTTAGCTTCTTTTTTATTAAGTCTTTCATCCATTTGGCATGTCTCGGCATCCTCTCAAGGGTCTCAACTAAAGGGATGTCCAATGACAATTTTTTCACACCGCCAAAAATAGTTCAAACATACCTTCCTCCTTTCTTTTTCGAAGCCTTTGAAGGAAAGGAGAAAAAGTTTCAGAAAGGTTTTATACTTCTTGGGTTGCTCTTCTATGTTACATGCCTGGGTTCCTTCATTCATCCTCTTCTTGCGGTTCCCATTTTCCACTTTTGGCATAAGGGTGTTCACAACACTTTTGCCATTCCTAGTCATTATCGCCATGCAATGCCCTTCACTCTTTGGATTTTGAACCATGTTGCTAGATAGGGTGCCCTTATAGCGCTATTCTGTCTTCTAGAAACTTGTATGAATTGTTGCTCTAGTTGCTTAATAGCCACCGGGTGAGACTCTATTTTCTGGTTAACATTTGAAATAACTGCTTTCATTCCCTCTAAAGTCTCATCTTTATGGTCGGCTTGCTTCAACAATTTTTTGAACATTTTCTTCAATCCCGGAGTTCCTTATTCTGGCATCACAATTGTTTGGTGGCACATAAGGAACGTTCCTAAAGCCCTCTATTCTTCTCCATTCTGTGTCTGGCACTCTCTTTGCCTTATAGTATCCACCCCGATTGTCTCTTTACATCCCATCACGATTGAAGTTCTGACCTTGATTCCTGGAACCTTGCCTTCAATAGTTTGGATTAGACCCTTAGGGGTTGTTCCGGAAGCCCACCACTTAATTGCTTACAAAACATGCATCCTCATCAAAGAATGGATCATCGTAGGTAGGGAACTTCAGAGGTTGTTGCGTGACTGCCTTGACATTAGCCTGATTTTTCTTTAAAACCAAGTCCATACTTGTGCTAAGTTGAGCAAGTTGCTCCAAGATCTCTTCATTTACCTTTTCTTGCTCAGTATTGGTATTAACCACACAAGAAGATTTTATCATGCCCCACTCTTGTGGAACCCATTCTCTATTTATTTTTACCATGTGCTCCATCCTTGCGGCTATCAATGTGAAAGGTTGGTCTAAGAACATACCTCCCATGATTGTGTCGGCGCAAGTATAACTATTCTCGTCAAGTGCCCAATAGAAGATTTTGACCAAGGCATCGTTAACAATCTTGTGATCAAAGACCATCCTTAAGCATTTAGTAAACCTCTCCCATGCTATGCTAATAGAATCAATCCTGTAATAGCTCAAAGTTGTTGATTTGGTCCTTGAGTTTCAACTTCTTAGATCTAGGGAAATATCTTTTAAGGAATACTCTCTAAAGTTCAGCCTAACTTGTGATAGTACTAGGAGGAAGCTTAGACAACCATATAGCTGCATTGCCAGTCAATGACAGTGGAAACACTCTTTAACCAACCGCATCAAGAGAAAGGTTTTGTGTCCTCATGACACTTTTGCAAACAAACACCATATTTTGAAGATGACGGTGGGGATCCTTCGAATGTAGCCCTGTAAATAGACCACGGTTTTGGAACATTTGGAGAAATCCACTTTATACCATGAAATTAGTATCTGTCGGTAGAGGAGGCACTACTATAGAACCGGTAACATCCATAGCCATAGGGTTCAATCGATATTAATTCCACCCAAAAGAATTTTCATTGATGTCCCTGAGTTGTGGCCTGTTACCCCTTTGTTGTGGATTCTCCTCTCTTTCCATATCCTCGTTCATATGCATATCCTCCTCAACCTCGATATTTTCATTTAGTTGAGTCATTCTTATCGATAGTCTATGGATCTCCAAACTGAGTGGAGCTAAGGGATTGCCTTGGATCCTTATGTTGGGCGTAGAACCTAGTATACCCTGCAAAAAAAAAAATAAAACATACAAAAACAAAAATAAAAGTAGAGTACAAGACACTCTAGAAATCAACACTAGAACTAACTAAGAGTGAAATCAAATCAAAAGCTAGCCGTATTCCTCGGCAACGGCACCATAATTTCTGATGATGTTCACGCTCCAATAAGAAAGTGATCATTGTTAGCAATTAACCCTAACCAAGGTTAGGATCGAATGCACAAGGAATACAAAGCTTGATTAAAAGATTTTACCACTAATCATTTCTAGCATTCATGACTACAATCTCTGATTGGGGGGTTTTTGTATTTCAAAAACAAAATAAAACTACCAATAACTATAACACGAGGAAATACTCAATTCTAGGGACAACTAAGGAATTGTGTTCCCTATGATTCGTCAACTTGATTACCCTAGATAACGTAACTACAATTGGTGATTTGTATGCAAGATGGTAACTTAGGTTCTTCAAATTCTCTTGTGAAGGTGAAGGTCAAATTTCACTATGGCGCTTGGTTGGCCACCATGGCGTGCCAACTAACCATTACCTATTGTCCTAGTAAACCTCCTCTTGGTCAAGCTCGATTGATTAGACGAGAACATATCAATCGAATTCTGTCATATACTTCCCTTTTTCTATTCGTCACTACCTTGGTCAAGATCGTGATAGTAGAGGAGGTTTGGGGTTTTCCACCATCAAATCACAATAATAATGAAGGGAAAAAGATAATACATGCAAAACCCCAATCATATAAATGCAAGAATCCTAAGTCATCTAAAGGTCAACTACGCATGGTTCCCATAGCCCCAAGTTGTGGGTGTTTAGCTACTCATGCCTAAGGAAAAACACACAAGAATGCAAATAATAGACATAGTTGAGAGGTTTACCAATATCAATAGAGAATAGACACCACAAATTGCAAACCCATAAGCTTGATTGATCAACAATGATTACAAGGCAAGATTGCAATCCCTCAAAAATGGGTTTTCCAGGAGAGAATAATAAACTTCTCTAGAAAGCTAAGAAAAGCTTCAAAATGTTTCTTTCCAATGTCTACTGGTAGAACTCTTTATAAAAACCTTACTTAAACTATATATAGTATTTATAAAACAACCCTAGAATTTGCACAGAAAAAGCAGCTGGCAACTAATAAGTTACGCAGGTACGGCTCGTAGGATGACCTACGAGTTATAGTTGGGGTCTCGTATCAAGTTCTTGGAATCTTAAACTAAACTAGTATGACCTATAGGTATGAGTTTCTTTTTGAGCTATAACTCGTATGTTGGTCTCATAGTCATGGTCTTCAGTTTTGGTCCGACATCTTGGCTCTCTGAATCTTGCTACGAGTCCACCTATATGAGTCATGGTGCGGCTTACGACTTGTATGATGGGCACATAGGGGTGACCTCCACTTAGCAGATTTCTGAATTTTGGCCTCTAATTCTTGCTTTGATATCACCGTACGACTGGTAGGGTGAGCTACGACTCGTAGATCGACTCGTAAGGCCTATGCTTCAGCAAAATCTGCAACTTTTCTTCAAATTATGTCAACCTAAATTTTCTACAAAATTGACACAAAAACACATCAAAACATTAAAAGGTCACTTTAAGAACTCACAAAATTCCTTATTTTAGGCACGGAATGTGCTGTATTTTGATAACACATCAGTAAGGTCTTGTACATGGTTGTGAAGTGCGTCACAATTATGAATGGGAGGCTATGAGGAGTTTTAGGAAATGTTTCACTTTATTATGATTCATATCATGCCATTAGAAGAACCTACGGTTATTCCTCTATCTAACGATTCCCTCTTTATCATTTCTAGAAATGCACCCAAAAAGAGCACCTTTGCAAAGGGATATTGTTGAAGATTAAGCCCCTCCGGATGTTTCTCATGTGGAGTTGAGGAATTCCTTCACTATGTTGTCCCAAGATTTGGCCAACCAAGCTAATAGAGAGGTTGTCATTCCTCCTCAAGCACCTACCCGTCAGCAACAGTTTGTTATTACACAAGAATGAACCTGCCAGAGTTTCAAGGATCAAAAGTTGATAAGGATTTGGTTGTGTTTCTTGATGAGGCTACAAAATTATAGCCATCATGGGTATTATCCATCGGAGGAGAAGGCCAAGATTGTATCCTATCAATTGAAATAGGTGGCAAAGGTTTCGTATGACCAATGGGTTCAAGAAAGAGGTGAGGAAGTAGGCCGAGTTTGATGGGAGGAGTTCATAGATTCTTTCCATTGGAGTTGACGGAGGCTAAAGTGCAAGAGTTCATAAACCTCAAGCAAGGGAACATAAGTGTGAGAGAGTATTCTCCAAGTTCACAAAGCTCTCTAAGTATGCTTCATTCATGGTATTGGATCCAAGGGCTAGGATAAGTAAATTCATATCTGGTGTCTTGGACATGGTCTTTAAAGATTGTAAAATGGCTATGCTCATCAAAGAAATAGATATCTTTGACCTAATGACCTATGTGGAACAAATAGAGCACGAGAAAATTAGGGAGAAGTCTAGGGAGTCTAAGAGAGCTAAGATGGGTGGTGGTGGATTTTTCAACATAAGGAGTGGTAGACAAGGTAAATTCCAAAATTACCATAGGAAAGGGAATTGAGGCTAATCTAACACATCTACTACCAAGTTCAACAAAGATAAGAGGTCCAATCCAAATCCCCAAGGAGGTATCAGTGCATAAGTTTCTCCAAAATGTGTAAAGTTTGGAAAGTATCATAAGTGTGAATGTCTAGTCGGCTCAAATGCTTGCTTCAAACATGGTGAACCCAGCCATAGCAAAGGATTGTTTGAATGGTAATGTAAAACATCAAGGACAAGGTGTACAAGCACAACGAGCCCCAAAAGCTAATAGGTTCTATGCCCTTCATAGTCGTCAAGAGGTGGAAGAAGCCTTCGATGTGGTTATTGATATGTTGAAAGTTCGTTATTTTGATGCTTATGCACTTTTAGATCCAGGGGAAAATTTTTCTTTTGTCACACCATTTCTTGAATATCGATTTCATGCATGTCCTGAAACTCTTGTTGAGCCTTTCAAAGTTTGTACTTTTGTAGGTGAGCCCATTGTTACATTAAAGCTTATAGAGATCGTCTCATTTCTATCATGCATAAAGTTATTCCTTGTGCTTTGTAGAGCTTTCCATGATTGGTTTTGATGTTATACTAAGGATGAATTAGTTGAATGCTTCTTATGCTACCATAGATTGTCGAACTTGTGGTGCGAAGTTTTAATTTCCAAATGAGCCTACTATAGGGTAGTAATTTTTTATGTAATGGTCGGTTTATTTCACAAAGCCCATAAAATGGGGTATATCTACCATTTATTAAGGGTTAAGATGTCACATCTAAAGTCTCTCCTGAGTCGATTCCCAGAGTAAATGTGTTTCTCCATGTGTTTTTTGAAGAGTTGACCAATATCCTTCCCAAAAAAATGATAGATTTTCTCATAGATATTTTGACAGACATCCAACATATATTAATGCCTCTTTATAGAAAGGCCCCGATAGAGTTAAAGGAACTAAAGGATCAATTGAATGATTTGTTGGAGAAGGGGTTCATTAGACCAAGAAGGTCCCCATGGGGTGCCTCATTATTTTTAAGGAAGAAGGATGAGTCACTTTGAATGTGTATAGACTATCTCTAACTAAACAAAGTTACCATGAAGAACTAATTTCCCCTCCCAAGGATAGATGACTTATTTGATCAAGTACAAGGGACCACTCACCTTTAAGAAATTGATTTGTGGTTCAAACATCATCAATTAAGGGTAGGGGAATGTGATACTCCCAAAATGGCATTCCAGATAAAGTATGGACACTTTGAATTTGTGGTGATGTTCTTTGGGTAAACTAATGCACTGACTAGCTTTATCGATCTTATGAATAGGGTGTTCATTCCCTACTTGATATGTTCGTGGCGATATTCATTGATGATATTTTGGTCTATTAATGGGATGACGAAGTTCATAAAGAGAATTTGAGGGTAGTCTTGGAAACCTTGAGGGATGAGAAGTTGTTTCCATGTTTAACCAATATGAGTTTTGGTTGAAAGAAGTAGCATTTTCTAGGCATATTGTGTCTGGTGATGGGATAAAATATGACTCAAACAAGACGGAAGTGGTAAGGAATTGACCAAGGCCATTGACTCCTACAAATATTAGGAGTTTCTTAGGTCTAGCAGGATATTATAGAAGATTTGTTCAAGGGTTTTCCTCTATCTCATTCCCATTGATCAAATTGACCCAAAAGAAAGTAAAATTTGTATGAAGAGATGAGCATGAGAAACGTTTTCAAACTTTAAACTATAAGTCAACTTCGACTCCAATCTTGACACTGCCAGAGAGTACTGATAGATTTTTGTATGTTGTAATTCCTCAAGAATTGGTTTGGGTTATATATTGAAGGTATATGAAAAGAATTATCCAACACGTGATCTTGAACTAGTGATCATGGTGTTTACATTAAAAATTTAGCGTCATTATTTGTGTCGGGTCTATGTTAATGTGTTCACTAATCATAAAAGTATTTAACAAGTGTTTACATTAAAAGATCTCAATCTAAGGCAAAGAAGATAGTTGGAAATTCTCACAGATTATGATATGAGCATATCACCTCGGCAAGGCTAATGTTGTGGCTGATGCACTTAGTAGAATGACCATGGGAAGTGTGTCAGAACTTGAAGATGATGGAAAGAAAGAAGTAGCAAAGGAAGTTCATAAGTTGGTTAGATTGAGGGAAAAGTTAAGTGAGGCCAAGAATGGTGGTGTCATATGGTAAATGGCTCTGAATCATCACTTATTGAGGATGTCAAGTTTAAGCAAGATCTTGATCCCTCCTTGATGGAATTAAAGGCCTTGGTAAAGGAAGGAAAGATAGAGATCTTCTCACAAGGGGTAATGGGGTACTTTATTCCTAAGAGAGATTATGTGTGTCAGATGTTGATGGTTTTTTCAGATGCTCATGGGTTGAAAATTTTGATATTGCAAGAGGATCATACTTCTTCCTATTCTATTCACCCCAGTTGCACTAAGATGTATAGAGATTTGAGAGAAGAGTACTAGTGGAATGCTCCAATTGTCCACAAGTTAAAGTGGAACACCAATGACCGGGTGCTTTGGCTCAAAATATTGAGATTTTATCTTGTAATTAGGAAGAGATTAATGTGGATTTTGTAGTTGGGTTGTCTAAGACCAAGAGGCACTTTGATTCAATATGGGTAATAGTGGACCAAATGATGAAATCAACTCATTTCTTGCCATTTAAGATAATATTTAGTGCCAAGGATGCCAAGTTATGTATATGGGAGGTTGCATGGAATTCCATTGTCCATTATTTCTGATCAGGGTACTCAATTTACCTCCCACTTTTGGAAGTCATTCCAAATAGGTCGTGGTACTAAGGTGAAATTAAGTACCACATTCCATCCTCAAACCAATGGCCAAGCCGAAAGAACAATTCAAAATTAGAACACATATTGAGAAATTGTGTCTTGTAATTCAAAGGAAGTTGGGATGATTATGTACCTCTCGTAGAGTTTTCCTTCAATAATGGTTATCATTCAAGCACTGAGATGGCCCCATTTGAGGCTCTATATGGTAGACTATGTAGGTCACCGGTTGGATAGTTTAAAGTTGGAGAAATTGCTTTGATTGGCCGAATTTGGTTAGGGATACCATGAAAAAAGTGAGGCTTATAAGAAAAAGATTGAAGACCTCCCAAAGTAGACAAAGTCCTACTCTGATAAAAGGAGAAAGGACCCCGAGTTTAACGTTGATGATTGAGTTTACTTGAAGGTATCACTTATTAAAGGTGTAGTTGGCTAGAATGGGAAGTTGAGTCTTAGGTATGTATGGCCTTATAAATTTGTGAGAAGCATTGGTAATATGGCATATGAGTTAGACTTTCCATTGGAGATGAACACAATTCATCTGGTGTTCCATGTGACAATGTTGAGGAAGTTCATGGGGGATCCAAATTCCATAGTTCCACTGTAAAATGTGAGAATTGTGGAGAATTTGACATATGAAGAAGTTCTAGTGGAAATATTAGGTAGGAAAGTAAAGATATTGAGGCATAAAGATATAGCATTCGTTAAAGTCCGTTGGAGGAACCACCAAGTTGAAAGTGTGACTTGGGAAGTAGAAGCAGACATGATTAAATAATATCCCTATCTCTTCCACTCTACTCAAGTCTAAGGTTAATAAGATGATAATATTTAATATGTAAAGTCATGTATTTCATCCCTTAGATGTCAAGTTGCATGCACTCAAACTCATTATGTCATGTTTTTATGGTATTTTGATGTATAAGTTGAGAATTTTATGAAAATGATGTTTAAGTTCCATTGATGCATTATGTAGGGATAAAACGTATCTTTTCATTCCTCTCAAACATAATTTCATAACATTCGAGGACGAATGTTTCCAAGGGAGAGATATTCTAACACCTTCCAATGCGACTGGAAAAGCCCCTATGATGTATTTCTTGAATATCTTAAAATATGTGCACTATTTCGCAAATTTGACTTCATATTTTTCTCAGGAGGCAAAATTGTATAGGAAAAGTGTCACGTTCAATATTTAGTTCACCCTTATCAAAAAATTATTTTTTTGATGAAATTTCACAAAATAGAAAAGTGCACGAAGAGGCGAACTATGCCCCTATTTACCTATTGTTCAAAAAATTCTGAACTTCATTTTAAGTTGGGAAAACTAGTTAGACTTATCCTAAACCTTTTATATTCGTCAGTCCTTGAAAATCATCTTATTTTTAGCCTTAAATCTCTCCCCTAAACACTCTTAAATCCTCCCAA
>JAOTQR010086441.1:0-35434 GCA_025774065.1 Solanum ossicruentum
ATTTTACACTTATGTTGAGATTTTTGAAATGATGTTTAAATGCATTGTTGCATCCCTGTGTGGGCTGGAATTGTCATATTTACCTCTCTCGTATGACTTTGTTTGATATTCAGGGATGAATGTTCCCAAGGGGGAGGTATTGAAATGACCCCAAAAAGTTCCCGAAAATCTGCCTCGGAAGTTCTTGGAATCGTAATTTCCATATATCTCAAAATTCATGTGTGATATCGAAACTCCAACTTAATATTATTTTTCAGGGCGCAAAATTGAGTGGAAAAAGAGCCTAACTTTGATTTAAGAGAAACTGTAGCAAAATTTGAAAATCGCAAAAATGCGATTTCTAGAGAGCTAGCACGCCCCTGGTGCGACACGCCAAGGGCGCGCCTCAGTGTTTTATGTTTTTTTGCAGTTTTTCCACTTCGGTCCAAGGCTTTGGGGTCTTGGTTTTAAGTCCTCTCATGCATAAAAATACCTATACATAGCCATATTTCACCTTCATATCATTCTAGACATTCCCCTATACTCACTCAAACACATAGACAATATTTTGTCTCAAAATTGAAGTGTCCAAATCTCTTCCGGATCTTAAGGAATTCATCCAAGCTTCAAGCCGCCATTCAAATCATCTTCAAGGAATTCAACAAAGTCAGGTTATGTGGGTTTCAACTAATGGGTCCTTTCACCCATGGTGCCCAAGCTTCATTTTTACCTAAATTGCATGATTTAAAGTTGATTTACTCATGGTGTTACTTATTATGAATTTTACTTCACACTATGTTGGGGTTTCATGAAATTTTGATGATTTTAGCATGTCTTAAGCTATGAATCTAAGATATATTGTGAGATTTGATGAAGGGTTTTGATATATATTGCTTGAGGATATTACCAAATATCTATTGATGGTTTTACACTGAATTTTCTAACATGAATCTACTCTTGAATTGCATGGTTTTACACTAGCACTACACACCCGCCAAATGTTTAATAAAATGTCCGGTTATCATTTCTTGAGGAATTGGAGGCCCAATGCATATCTTATGAGTTGAATGACTATATGATAATGAATGGAAAGTATGTATATGATATTATCTCTATAGTGTTGGGAATTGATCAAGCCTCACTCGGGAGGTTGTAGGCTCGGATAACCATATTGAGGGGTTTGTACCTCGATCGCCTCGCTCGGGAGGTGGTAGGCCCATGCAACCATGTCGAGGGGTTTGTACCTTGATAACTATGTTGAGAGATTTGTAACTTGATAACCATGTTGAGGGGTTTGTACCTCATCAACTATATTGAGGGGTTTGTACCTCATTCGCCTCTCCAAGGGGGTGGTAGGCATTGGATATTCTATATTGGTGATCTCTCCTTACACATGTATTATGTTCTATATAAGCATGATTTTACTTAAAGCATCACTCATATATTCCATATTGATATATGCTTATTCATTGCCTAACTTATTCATTTTGATTATGGTGCTTATCACTTGTTGCATTGCATCCTATATAATTAGTACATTCAAACGTACTAACGCATATTGTATGCTTACATGATATCACCATGTAGGAACCAGAGTCCCACCTGATTATCCTCCTCTACATGGCTAGTACAATCTATCTCAAGCTAGTTGGTAAGTCCTTCATTCGAGGGATGATGACTATACTCTTATGCTATGTATTAAGAGACTCTTTTCTTGATGTATGTTTCTTATTGACTATAAGGGTGTGCCCGGTTATATGTCTTGGCCCCCGTTAAGTTCTATGTTTAAAGGTTTTGTTGGACATGTTATGTATTTATACCATGAGCGTTGACTCTCTTGTTTGATGTTATGTTGTGAAAGCCTTCCTTCAGTCCCCTTACCCCTATTTCTCATTCAATTATGGTGTTTAATTGCTTCCGTGAGCAATGATGTGTTATGATATATTAATAGACTTGTTTGGGGTCCCTTCGGGTTCCTCATTCACCGTGTCATGTCTAGGCTCTAGGCTTGGGTCGTGATAGCTTCCATGACCAAATTCGTACCTATCACAGCCATCTCCCACATTTCAAACCACCCAATCGGGGATCTACAGTACCTACCATAAAGAACTTCAAAAGGAGTCATACCAATGCTTGAATGATGACTAATGTTGTAAGCAAACTCAATAAGTGGGAGATGTTCATCCCAACTACCCTTAAGCTCCAAAACACGAGCTCTAAGCATATCCTCAAGAGTTTGGATAGTTTTTTTGGCTTGGCCATCCGTTTGAGGGTTAAAGGACGTACTAAGCTTAACCTTGGTATCAAGTCCTCTTTGAAAGGACTTCCAAAAGTGATAAGTGAATGGAGCATCGCGATCTGAAATGATAGACAAAGGCACTCCATGCAATCTAACTAACTCATAAATGTACAACTTAGCATCATCTTCGGCACCATAAGTAGTCTTGACTGGTATGAAGTTAGCCGATTTTGTCATTTTATCCACAACAACCCAAATAGAATCAAAATGTTTTGTAGTCTTAGGAAACCCAACCATAAAACCCATGTTGATTTCCTCCCACTTCCAAGTAGGAATCTCTATATCTTGGGCTAGGCCACCTGACCGTTGATGTTTGACTTTTACGTTTTGACAATTGTGAAATCCGAATATGAACTTGGCAATATCTTTCTTCATACCACCCCACCAATACACTTCTCTGAAATCTCTATACATCTTTGTACAACCAGGGTGAATACAATAGGATGAATTATGAGCCTCATTTAAAATCAACTTCATAAAGTCATCAACATTAGGTACACAATATCTACCTTGGTACCTAAGGGCACCATCTCCCCCTTGGGAGAAATCCTCCACTTTACTATCTCTCATGAAGGCATTCAATTCTATCAAGGCGGGTCAAGATCTTGTTTTTCCTTTACCTCCTCAATTAATGAAGATTTAGAACCATCCACAACCACTACGCCACTATTATCAACCTCCTCCAACATAACTCACAATCTATCCAACCGATGAACCTCTCTAGCCACCTCTTTGCCACCATCATCAACATGTGCTAGGATACCCAAGACACCCTACTTAGAGCATCGGCCACAACATTAGCCTTACCGGGGTTATAATACACACTCATGTCATAATATTTAAGGAGCTCTAAATACCTTTTTTGCCTCAAGTTAAGATCTTTTTGGGTGAACACGTATTGGAGACTTTTGTGAGCGGTAAACACATCAACATGAGCTCAATACAAATAATGATGCCAAATTTTCAAAGTGAATACCACAGTGTCGAATTCAAGGTCACATGTGGTATAATTCTTTTCATGCACTTTAATATATCTAGAGGAATATGCTATCACCTTACTATTTTGCATCAAAACATAACCCAAACAAATTCTTGAGGCATCACAAAATACAACAAACCTTTCCAACCCTTCTGGTAGAGATAAGATAGGAGCGGGGACAAGCTTATCTTTCGAAGTTTGGAAATTCTTTTCACATTCATCAGTCCTCATTAATTTTTCCTTCTTTTAGGTCAAATAAGTCATTGAAGAAGCAATAGAAGAGAACCCATTCACAAACCTCCGATAATAACTCACCAAACCCAAGAAACTTCTAATATCCGATGGGGTCAAAGGTCTAGGCCAATTTCTAATCACCTCTATCTTCTTAGGATCTATCTTAATGTCATCACCTGACACCTCATGACCTAGAAAAGTAATCTGTTTCAACCAAAACTCACATTTCTCATATTTAGCATACAACTTCTCCTCCCTCAAGATTTGCAATACCACCCGAAAGTGATTCACATATTCCTCCTCACTATGGGAATAAATCAAGATATCTTTAATGAAAACCACCATAAAAAAATCAAGATAGGGTTTCAAGACCCTATTAATAAGATCCATACATATAGCCAGTGCATTAGTCAACCTGAAGTAAATAACCACAAACTCAAAGTTCCCACAACTTGTCCGAAAGGCCATCTTGGGAATATCACACTCCCTCACTTTCATTTGGTGATACCCAGACCAAAGATCAATCTTAGAGAAATAACTAGCCCCTTGAAATTGGTCAGAAATATCATCAATCCTTGGTAGAGGGTACTTATCCTTTATGGTAACTCTATTAAGTTGTCGGTAGTTAATGCATATTCTAAGATCATCCTTATTCTTCATAAACAACATCGGTGCACCCTAAGGTGATTGACTAGGCCTAATAAAACCCTTTTCTAACAAATCACAGAATTGTTCTTTCAACTCCTTCAACTCCGGCTAGGGCCATATGGTAAGGGGGAATATAAATGGGTTGAGTATCGGGAAGGAGGTCTATACTAAAGTCTATTTCCCTTACGGGAGAAACACCGGTAAGCTCATTGGGAAAGACATCAAGGAACTCATTAATCATCAGAATCGACTCAATAAGAAGGACCTTGGACTCAACATCCCTATCCTCACAAGATGATAGAGACAACCCTTAGAAATCAACTTTTGGGCTTTAACGCAAGAAGTAAATCTACCCTTGAGCACCACATCACAACTTTCGCACTCAAGGACGGGCTCATTAGGGAATTGAAATTGATCCTATGGGTTCTACAATCAATAGAAGTATGATATGCATGAAACCATTCCATCCCAAGAATGACATCAAAATCCACTATATCTAATTCAACAAAATCACAAGAAAAGATTTTATGCAAAATGAAAATGGGATGGGACAATTTCTATCAACCCTTCTAGCAACAATGGATGCACCAACGAGAGTAGACACTTCACAAGACTCACACAATAATTCGGGACTAACATGAAGCTTTTTGGCAACAAGAGGAGCAATAAAAGAAAGAGTGGCACTCATGTCGATCAAAGAATACACATCAAAATCAAAAAAACTTTAACATACTGGTGATGACATCGGGCAGCTCATCTACCCCTTGTCTCCCTTGAAGAGCGTAGAACCTATTTTGCCTTGGGGCACCCTCTTGTTGGCCTCCTCTTCCCTTTAGACGCGCATTTGCACCTTGGCCTTGTGGATGACCATCCCTACTATTGTTTTTATAACGAGGAAAATCCATCACCTTATGACCCACTTCACTACAACCATAGCAAGCATTAGTGTTCTTCAAACATGGTCCATTGTGTCCTCTACCACTTCTTGGGAACATAGGGTTAGACACAACACCACCACTACCATAGGCCCTTAGTTTTTCATTACTAAACCTTCTATTAAGAGCATTGGAAGACCCTTGGACTTGAGAAAACTGGCCACCCTTAGGACTTTGGAACCTACCTTCAAAACGGTCACTCTTGGCCTCACCACTTCTTCTTTTTCAAAGTTTCTCCCCCTCTAGTTATTTGGCATAATTTATGATGCGAGACAAATCCATATCACTTACCAACATGGTGGTTTGACACTTCTCATTAACCAAGTCGAACATACCCGACACAAATTTGTTTATCCTATACCTCGGCTCAACCACTAATTGTGGAGCATACTTGGAGAGTTGGTTGAACTTGAGGGCATACTCCATCGCACTCATGGAGCCTTTCTTTAGATTCATAAGTTCCATAATTTTCGCCTCTCTAAGCTAAATAGGAAAGAATCGGTTCAGAAATGCCGCTTTGAACTCTTCCCAAAGGATAGCATCATCATTCCCCTTCTCCATCTTCCATTGGGTGAACCATATTTATGCCACCCGTTTGAGTTGGTAGGTGACCAACTTCACCTTTTTCTTTGAGTTAACCCCCATAATAGACAATGCCTTATACATCTCATCAATGAATTCTTGAGGATCCTCATCCACCTTGGACCCATGGAACTCCGATGGATTCATTCTAGTAAAGTCCCTCACCCTTGAGGGCAGAGTGGAAGCATGAGGGGCTTAGGCCAATAGGTTGATTTGATTAGTCATTGCATGGGCCAACATGGTTATAGTATCCCGAAACTCTTCATGGGACACTCCCCATCTTGAGGAGCTTGAGGAGCGAGAGGAGCCAGTTATTCCTCAGGTATACAAGCTCTTCTTCCTCTTGGAATCAGCATAATCTAGAATAGCAAAGAACATTTGTCAGGTGAAAGCCTTACTTTAACTTCTATAGCACGACATAGATTATGAAGAAGGGAAATATTTCCTCAAATGCCTCATAGCCTCCTACTCATAGTTGTGGTGCACTTCACAACCATGAATAAGACTCTAATCAACACTGTGTGTTGGATTCCAAGGATTATTAACAACCTAGTCCTCTGATGCCAAGTTTGTCACGACCCAAACCTATGTCCTAGACGTGACAAAATGAATGGGGAACCCAAGGGAACCCCGAAGAAGCCTCTTAGCATATCAATTATACATCCTTGGTCGCGGAAGCAAAACATCAACAAGACAGTGTATAAATAAGGGAAAATGGGACTAGGGGAAGACTTTGATAGCATAAAACATAGAAGAGTCAAAGCTTGAAGCATAAGTACATCAATTGTTCCAACAAAACCTCTAAACATAGATCAGAGTGGGGGGGGGGGGGGAAAGATCTTTCCAAGCTCACCCTCATACTAACAATAGTTAAACATAAAGAGAAAACAAGTGACAAGAGTAAAATAGCTAGTGTCCTCGAACTTGAAGATTCACCAAAGCTTATCTTCCTAAAATGCCCCACATTTGCATAGGAATACCCCATAATCATAATTTTCTTATATCTCAAAATCAAGGATATTTAAACACCCCTCCTCATACCTCGAATATCTCACAATCCGTGTAGAATTTTACAAATCCTTCTTCATATTCTTGTTGAGATGGCAAATTCGTGTGGGATAATGAGTACCTACAAGGTTTACTTTATCCATTCTAAGAAAATAATTTTTTGGTGAAACTTTGCAAAATAGTAGTTGTCCGCGATCAGTCTGCAACGAGGACCTGGTGTGAACTAGTTCAAAAAGTTTTTGAAAAATTCTTCTTTTACTCCAAGCGATTGGGTAAGAACCCAATACCTATATGTGAAAATCTCTCATTCTTTAGCCATTTCTAGCCCTAAAAACTCACCAAAAACTCTCAAATTCCTCTCTAATATTCATCAAATTCTCCATCTATTCTTAGGACTTTCAAGAAGTTTTGTTGAAGTTCAAAGAAACCAAGTAATGCCCCAAGTACTCTATAAGTCCTTCTTCAAGAAACTCTACGATTAAGGTATGTGAGTTTCAACCATTGGGTCCTTTCACCCATGGTGTCCAACCTTCCTTTTTTACATAAATTACATATTTTCAAGATGGTTTATATATGGGTACATCTTATTATGAATTTTGAGTATAAACCATATTGGAGTTTTATGAAATGTTGTTCAACTATGCATGTTATGAGCTACGGAGCTATGATCTATTGTGTGAATCGATCAGGGGTTTTGATGTATCTTGCAAGAGGATATTACCTAGCGATGGTGGGTTGATTTACATTGATTTTTCTTACATATATTCACTCTTGAGTTGCATGATTTTGAACTAAAAATTACACACCCACCAAGTGTTTGATAAATTATCTTGTTTAGGATTCTTGAGCTATTGAGGATCTATTGCATAGTTTACAGGTCAAGTGACTTCATGATGCTTATGGGCTACAAAGTACGTTTTGAAATCATGAATTATCTATGGTTTTATGAGTCTTGGTTATTTATGAATTATTGAATTCTTATGTGAAAGCTCATGTTAAAGCCTACTAGATGGGGTTATGAACTATGTGGTATGCCTCACCCTTTAGTACAAGGCCAATTCCTACATGAAGGGGTTATGAACTATGTTGTGTGTCTTACCCTCATGTACGAATCAATTATACTTACTATCTTATTCTCCCAATAAGGGGTTATGAACTATGTGGTACGCCTCACCCTCATGTGTCATTCGACACTTCGTATTATATTATATATGCATGTAGGGGTTATGAACTATGACATTCCTCTACCCTCATATACTAACCATTACCTACTAGAAGGGCTTATGACCTATGCTATACCACTCACCCTCTAGTATAAGGTATTTGGATGATCTAATCATGTCACCTTGTTGTGTTAAACAAGCTATGCAACAGTCATTATTTTCGAGTATGTTTTACCTCAAACATCGTTCATGCATGCCATATTGATATCTTACTTATCCTTTGCTTATAATTTGCATTGCAATCATGTTGCCTATCCTTTGTTGTATTGCATACTACATATTTAGTACATTCAAATATACCAAGGCATACTTTATGCTACATAATTTTACCATGCAGGGACTAGAGCTTTATTTGACTATCCTCCTCCACGTGGCTAGTTTGACATCTTGAAGATAAGCTTGGTAAGTCCTCAAATTCGAGGACACTATCTACTTTCTCTTGTTATTTCTAAAAATTCTTTATATTAATATTTGATAGTTATGAGGGTGAGCCCAGAAAGTGTCTTGGCCCCCACTCTATTCTAAGTTTAGAGGTGTTGTTGGAATATTATGATATATCTATTCTATGAGCTTGACTCCTTATATATTATGATATCAAAGGATACCTTTAGTACCTTTATCCCTATTTTGACTATTTTATTATTGTTTAATTGCTTCTGCGACCAAGGATATGTGTATGATATTCTAAGAGGCTTGATCGGGGTCCCTTCAGGTTTCACGTCTAGGCCTTAGGCTGGGTCGTGACAAAGATGGTTTCAGAGTACTAGGTTGCTAATGGTCCTCAAAATCTAATACACCACATCGATTAGATTCTTATTCATGGTTGTGAAGCATGCCACAACTATGAATGAGAGGCTGTGAGGCATTTTAGAAAATATTTCACTTCTACATAGTCTATATCACTCCTTAGTTGTCAGGTAAGGCTTATTCCCCCTAACAAATGTTCTTTGCTCTTTTAGTTTTTTATCATTCTGCTAGGAAGAGGAATACCAAGGAGCGATCGTGCACTTGTGCGAAAACTAGCTTACCCCGCTCCTCAAGCTCCTTAATATAGAGTGGCTACCAAAGTTCAATTTCAGAATGCTATCACCCTATTGGCTGATGGTATGGCCAAACCAAATCAACCAAGGGGCCCAAACCCCTTATGCTCTCACTCCAGCCTCAAGGGTAAGCGACTTTAGTAGGATGAATCCACCGAAGATTTCATAGGTTTCGGCGGATGAGGATCCCCAAGAGTTCCTAGATGAGGTGTACAAGGTGTTGTCTATCATGGGGGTGACTTTGGAGGAAAAGGCAGAGTTTGCGGCCTACCAACTCAAAAGGGTGGCTCAAATTTGGTTTGTGCAATGGAAAATGGAGAGGGAAAATTGTGATGCTAATCCTTGGGAGGAGTTTAAGGCGAAATTTCTCAACCGTTGTTTCCTAATGAACTAAGGGTATCGAAAATGATGGAATTCATGAATCTTAAGAAAGGCTCTATGGGTGTGTGGGAGTATGCCCTTAAGTTCAACAAACTCTCTAAATATGCTCCACAATTGATTGTCGATCCGAGGTCTAGAATGAACAAGTTTATGATGAGGATATCTGATTTGGTAAATGGGGAGTATTGTGCCGCTATGTTGATAAGTGATATGGATTTGTCCCGCCTCATGACCTATGCCGACCAACATGATGGAGAAAAACTTAGGAAGAAAAGAAGTGGAGAGTCCAAGAGGGCTCTGTTTAAGGATGACTGGTTCCAACAAGGTATAGATTCAAGGTCAAGGGTCTTCTATTGCTCCAAATAAGAGGCTTGCTATGGATAGAATGGATAACCCAAGGTTCCAAGGTGGCAATGGTAGGATAAGTTTTCCAAAATACCCAAATTTGAAAGCATCATCATGGTAAATGCTTAAAGAATTCAAGTGCAGGTTATAGGTGTGGGAGAGTAGGTCATAAGCTTATTGATTTCCCTTATGTTCAAAACAAAGTCAAGGAGGATCATCCTCAAAGTAAAGGTGGTCATGTTACTCAAGAGGCCCGAGGAGGCAAGGGGTAGATGAGGCACTCGATGTTGCTACCGATACATTGAAATTTCCTTTAATCTTGGTGTGTATGCATTGGTAGGCATGGGTTTCACTATTCCTATCTTTATTATTTTTTTTGCTAGTGGGCTTCATGTATGTCCTGAATTGTTATGTGGACTTTTTGGTATCTATCCCCTTGGTGAGTCTTTTGTTGCTAGAAAGGTCTATGGAAATTATTTCGTGGTCATGTTGCTTTTAGGTCTTGACTTGTGATTTTGTTGGATTAGATTTGGTGGATTTTTATGTCATTCTTGGGATGGGTCGGTTACATACATATTGTGTCTCCATTGGTTGTAGAACCCGTAGGGTCAAATTCCAATTCTCTATTAAACCCGTCCTTGAGTGGAAGTGAAGAGGTAGGTTCATTTTTCGTCTTAAGGTCCAATTGATCCCCAAGAGTTGTATTTATCATCTTGTAAGAGTAGGAATATTGATTCTAAGGTCCTTTCTATTGAGTCTATTCCGGTGGTCAATAACTTGATGTCCTTTCTGATATTTTGAATTTGGGGTAGTGTCTTTTGGTGTGGCTAGTACACCGGCTATGTCTATAGGTCTTATGAATAAGGTACTTAATCCATACCTTGGTATGTTGTGGTGGTCTTTGGTGATGATATATTGGTTTGTTTCCGGAAGTGAGGAAGAGCTTATGGATCATTTGAGGGTGATGTTGTGAATTTCGAAGAAGGTGAGGTTGCTTGCTAATTATGGAAAGTGGGAGTCTTTAGGGTGACAAAAGGGTGGTTGGGGAAGTGCATTGGTTTACTAGGTTGGGAATGAGGTTGGTTGAAGTTGAAAATGGTGGTGTAGTGGTTTTGATGGTTCTGAATCTTTTTTGTTTGAAGAGGTCTAGTTAAGCAAGGACTTTTTTTTCGCTTTGATAGAGTTGGAGGTCTTGGTGAGGGATGGTAGAGTGGAGGTTTTCTCCCAAGGGGGATATGGTGGATTTTGATGCTGAAATAGACTATATGTGTTTAAGGTTGACAATTGGGTTAAGGTTTGTAGGTCCTTATAGGGTTAGAGGGATTGGAAAGGTTGCACAAGGATTGGAGGTTGCTTATGGATATGGTTATGGTTCATCCGATTTTCTCATGAGTCTATGTTAAGGTGGGGGTGTAGTGACCCAAGTGCTTTGGTAACTTTGAAGGTTGTGGATGTGATGAGGGATAATTTGACTTATTGGAGGTTCCGGTAGAAATCTGGGATAGACAAGTGAGAAGATTAAGAGGCAAGGAGGTTACTTCCGTCAAGGTTCTTTGGGGGAATCGACAAGACGAAAGAGTCACTAGGGAAGCGGAAGCGGTCATAAAGGAGTAATATTCATACCTCTTTCACTTTATTCAAGCCTGAGATAATAACTAAGTCCTTTATATGATTTCAAGGGGGAGATGTTGAAACGCCCCACATTTGCATAAGAATGCCCCATAATCATAATTTTCTTATATCTCAAAATTGGCGATGTTTAAACACCACTCCTCATAGCATGGAAAGACCCATGATGCATATTTTCTTTAATATCTCATAATACGTGCAGGATTTTGTGAATCCGACTTCATATTCTTGTTCAGAGTACAAAATTGTGTGGAAAATGAATACCTACAAGGTATACTTTATCTGTGCCAAGAAAATAGTTTTTTGTTGAAACTTTGAAAAAATAGTAGCAGTCCGCGATAAGTCCTAGACGCAGACCTGGTGCCTACTAGTTCAAAAATTTCCAAAAATTTCTTTTTTTACTCCAGGGCAATTGGGTAAGAACCCTATAACTATATATACGAAAATCCCTCATTCTTTAGCCATTTTTTGCCATAAAAACTCTCAAATTCCTCTCTAATCATCGTCAAATTCTCCATCCAATCTCAATACAATCAAGAAGTTTTGTTTGAGTGCAAGGAAACAAAGTCAAGCCTCAAGTCCTCCTCAAGTCCTTCTTCAAGAAACTTCAAGATTAGGTATGTGGATTTCAACCATTGAGTCCTTTCAACCATGGTGCCCAACCTTCCTTTTTTACATAAATTGCATGTTTTCAAGATGGATTACCTATGGGTATATCTTATTACAAATTTTGAGTGTAAACCATATTAGGATTTTATGAAATGTTGTTCAACTATGCATGTTTTGAGCTATGGAGCTATGATCTATTGTCTGAATTGATTAGGGTTTTGATGTATCTTGAAAGAGGGTATTACCTGGTGATGGTAGGTTGATTTACATTGATTTTTCTCACATATCTTCTCTCTTGAGTTGTATGATTTTGAACTAACATTACATACCCGCTAAGTCTTTGATAAATTATCTTGTTTAGGATTCTTGAGTTTTTGATGGTCTATTACATAGTTTAGAAGCCAAGTGACTTCATGATATTCGTGGGATATGAAGTATGTTTTGAAATCATGGAATTATCTATGGTTTTACGTGTCTTGGTTGTTTATAAATTATTGAATTCTTATGTGAAGGTTTATGTTAAAGCCTAGTAGATAGGGTTATGAACTGTGTGGCATGCCTCACCCTCTAGTACATGTCCAATTACTACATGAAGGGGTTATGAACTATGTTGTGTGCCTCACCCTCATGTATGAATCAATACTACTTATTATCTTATTCTACCACGAAGGGGTTATGAACTATATGGTACGCCTCACCCTCATATGTGATTCGACATTTCGTATTATATTATGTGTGCATGTAGGGGTTATGAACTATGACATCCCTCTACCCTCATGTACTAACCATTACCTACGAAAAGGTGTTATGACCTATGTTGCACCACTCACCCTCTAGTATAAGGTATTTGGACGATCTAATCATGTCACCTTATTGTGTTGAGCAAGCTATTCAGGGGTGACTATTTTCGAGCACATTTACGTGCATCGTTCATGTATGCCATATTCATATCTTATCCATTATTTATAATTATGCATTTTGATCTTGTTTCCTATCATTTGTTGCATTGAGTCCTAAATACTTAGTATATTCAAATGTATTAAAGCATACTCTATGCGTACATGGTGTTACCAAGTAAGGACCAGAGCTCTATTTGACCATCCTCCTCCACGTGGCTAGTTTGACATCTTGAAGATAAGCATGGTGAGTACTCAAGTTTGAGCACACTATCTACTTTCTCTTATTATTTCTAAAACTTCTTTAAAGTTTGAGAACACTATCTACTTTCTCTTATTATTTCTAAAACTTTTTTATGTTGATATTTGACAATTATGAGGGTGAGCCCGGAAAGTCTCTTGGTCCCCGCTTTATTCTAAGTTTAGAGGTGTTGTTGGAATACTCCGATGTATCTATGCTATAAGCTTGACTTCTTACATTTTATGATATCAAAGGATTCTCTTAGTCCCTTTATCCCTATTTTGACTCTCTTGTTGTTGTTTAAGTGCTTCCGCGACTAAGGATGTATGTATAATATGCTAAGAGACTTGTTTGGGGTCCCTTCGGGTTCCCCATTCGCCATGTCATGTCTAGGCCTTAGGTCCGGGTCGTGACACTTCCAAATGCCAAGAATAGCCATTTGGACAATGATCAAGAGGTGCTCTAGTTCCTACATGGTAACATGATGTAGGCATAGAGTATGCGTTAGTACGTTTGAATGGACCAAGTATGTAGGATGCAATGCAACAAGACATAAGCAACTTAGTCGAAATGCATAAACATAAGCAATGGGTAAGTATAATAATAATATGACATGCATGATTAATGCGTGAAGTAAAACATTCTTATAAAACATATAACTTGAATATAGATTACATGTGTGGGAAGAGACCATGCTCATAGACCAAGCAGACTATTACTTGGAATCCAAAGCGTATCACCCCTTAGAAGGTGACTAAAGTATCTACCCCTCAACGTGGTAGATGGATATGTCACCCCCAATCATAGTGGTCAAGGTATATAACCCTCAATATGGTAGATGGGCATAATACCCTCATCATAGTGGTCAAGGTATATACCCCCAACATGGTAGATGGGCATAGCACCCCACCCCCAACATCATAGTGGTCAAGCCATATACTCCTCAATATGGTATATGGGAATAGCATCCCCTATCAAGGTGGTCAAAGTACATACTCCTCGATAAGGTTGATGGGCATAGCACCTCCCCCCTCCCCCCCATCATAGTGGTTGAGGCATATCACCCCCTCAACAAGTTGATTGGGCATGTCACCGCCCAACAAAGTGTGGTCAAATTGCAACATTATAAATACTTTCCATGTATTCAATATATACATCTAATCCCTTCATCCTCATAGAGTCACTTAACTTGTAACTATGTCATAGACCATTAATAACCCAAGAACTCATGTCAGGACATTTTATCAAACACTTTGTAGGTGTGTAATGCTAGTTCAAAATCATATAATTCAAGAGTGAAATAATGTGAGAAAATTCAATGTAAATCAACCCACCAACACATAGTAAAACCCTCATTAAAATACTTTGAAATCCATTATCAAATCTCATAATAGATCATAATTCATAGCTCCAAAACATGCATAGTCTCAATAGGCAAAAACCCATTCATAGTACAAGCTTGAAATAGATAGTCATATAATAAATCAATATTTCGTAAAACTCCAACATAATTTAAAATCAAAATCCATAATAGAAGATACTCATAGGGAATACAACTTGAGAACATGCAATTTTCATAAAAATGGAGATTGGGCTCCATGGACGAGATGACCCAATAGATGAAACCCAAATACCTCAAACTTGAGTTTTCTTGATGTAGTCTTGAAGGAGACTTGAAGCTTGAATAGAGCTTTTGAGATCCAGAATTTAGCTTGGTATACTAGAATTTTGGATGAAATATTTATTAAGTGTTAGAGATGGTTTTGAGAGGGTATTGAGTGATATAGAGTTAAAAAAATACCTAAATATAGGTATTTTTACGTATATGAGGGAATGAGGGTATGACCCCAAGGCCCTTGGGTTGAAACAGATTTTCAAGAAACAAATAACACTGATCCATGCCCTTGGCGCATCACGGCCAGGGCGTAGATAGTCTATAGGATTTGCAAATTTGGGAAAATGAATTTTCGCTATGGGTGCTCTAATATTAGGATTATACCTATTCCCACTCAAGTTTGCCCCCTGATCATTAATATAAAGTCAGATTTTCGATATCATGGATGAATTTTGAGATATATGGAAATTATAATGATGGGCATTTTCGAGGCACATATTCGGGCATTTTTTGGCCGTTTCATATCCTCTGTGTAGTAAGTGCAGGAATCCCCACATGGGTGAATGTTGGAGGAATTTGGGTGCTTGCTTTGGCTGTGATGATAAGTGTCACAAGGTCACTAATTGCCCCAAGAATTTAGAAGGGTCAAGTTCAGGTGGCCCGAGGTGGACAAGGCCATCTAAGCGTTCCTCAAGGTGTTAATCCGAGGAACAATAGGTTCTATGGTCTTCAAGTATGTCAGGAGGTTGAGGAGGCTCCGGTTGTCATGACTATTACGCTAATAGTCTTTGATTTTGATGTTTATGCTTTGCTTGATCCGGGTGCAAACTTGTCTTTTGTGACTCCTCTTTTGGCTATTACATTTGGTTTGAGTTCGGAAATTTTGAGGGAGCCTTACACAGTTTATACGTGGGTAAATTTATTCTTGCACATAGGATCTATTACGGTTGTCCTGTTTCTGTATTGCATAATATTTTTCCGTGTGATCTTGTGGAACTTGAAATGTATGATTTTGATATAATTCTTGGGATGGACTAATTACATGCATCATATGCCTCTACAGATTGTAGAACCCAGAAGATCAAGTTCCAACCTCTCGGTGAGCATGTTCTTAAATAGAAGGGTAGTGGCTCTGCTATTATAGATCTGTTTATTCCCTACCTCAAGGCTCGGAAGATGATCTCCAAGGGATGTATATATCACATTGTTAGGGTTAAAGATGTGGAATCTAAATTACCTACTCTAAGTCAGTTCCGATTAATGAGTTTCCAAATGTCTTCCCCGAAGACTTGCCTAGTATCTCTTTCGAAAGGGAAGTAGACTTAGGCATAGATCTCCTTCTGGATACTCAACCTATCTCTATTCCTCCCTATTTTATGGCACCAGCTGAGTTGAAGGAGTTGAAAGATTTGCTTGAAAAGGGGTTCATCAGGCCAAGTATATCCCTATGGGATGCTCCGGTGTTATTTGTATGGAAGAAACATGGGTCTCTTCTTATGTGTATAGATTATAGGCAATTGAATATAGTGACCATTAAGAATAAGTATCCTATCACGACCCAAGCCTAGGGCATAGATGTGACTGGCGAATGGGGAACCCGAAGGAACATCAAACAAGCCTCATAGCATATCATTACACATCCTTAGTCATGGAAGCAATTAGAATGACAATAAGAGATAAACATAAACAAGGAAATTGGGACTAAGGGTAAACTTCCATATTATAACATCAAGAAACAAGAGAGTCAAGGCTTATAGCAAAGATACATAGCATGTCCAACAACAGCTCTACTACATAGATAAGAGTGGGGGTCACGACAAACAACCAAGCTCACCCTCATGGTCAATACATAAAAGAAAGATAGTTTACAACATAACATGAGATCATAAGCAACATCCCTAGAATGGAGGACTCACCAACAAGCTTGGATGAAACCATAATAGCCACGTGGGTGGAGATGCTCAAGCGGGGCTCAGGTTTCTACACAGCATGTAGGTATAGAGTATGCTTTAGTATGTTTGAATGTACTAAGTATGTGAGATGCAATATAACAATAGATAGGCAACATAAGTAAAATGCAATATCATAGTCAATGGATAGCATAATAACAATATGACATGTATGAATGATGCTTGAAGTAAAACATACGTATAATCCAAATCAACTTATATAGTTCATAATACATAAGTGTGGGAAGAAACCTCAACTGACATAACATAAGACCAAGGGAGCTACAACTTGGAATCTCGATTTTAACGTTACACTGGAAGAGAGGGGGAAGTTACTTTCCAAGGTGAACCTCCTGATGCCTAAATGGATCCACTAAGCCTTATGTGAATCGGGTACTGGCCTCTAGATCATGGGATTGGGTACTTGCCTCAAGTCCTTATATTTAGGGTACTCGCCTCTTAGAGATTTGGGGACTCGCCTTTGAATCCTTCACCTATGGTGGCACGTAGTTTTAGAACTTGGGGACTTGCCTCTAGTATACTCGGTGCAAAGTTTAATCCTACAGAATATATAAGATAATCATACTTTAATAACTTGCAACAAACATAGAGACATGGCATGGGTATCTCTCAATATCATTGACCTCAAATGGTGAGCCCAACATCAACCATAAGAATGGGTCATCATCAACATCACTCTTTCATTAACATCAACATCATAGGCTCACAAGAGGTATAATCTTAGAAAATGGGTTTAATCCGCTGCTATAACATCATCAACATTTTTATGATTTAAACAAATCTTTAGAAAGCTCACAATCATCGTAGAGTCACTTGAATCATAACTCAAACAATATATCATAAAAACATAAAGAATCCTTAAAAAGGCATTTTATCAAACACTTGGCGGGTGTGCAATGCTAGTGTAAAACCATGCAATTCAAGAGTGAAATCATGCTAGAAAACTCAATGTAAGACCTTTAATAGATACTTCATAACATCCTCAAGCAATACACATCAAAACGCTTCATCAAATCTTGCAATAGATCTTACATTTCAAGATCAAAACATGCTAAAACAATCACCATTTCATAAACCCCAACATAGTGTGCAGTGAATTTCATAATAAGAAAGACTCATCAGTAAATGAACTTTAAATCATTTAATTTTAAGAAAAAGGAAGCTTGGGCATCATGGGGGTGAAAGGAACCTATGAAAGAAACCCATATACCTTAGCTTTAGAGATGAACTTGATGAAGATTAGAGATGGAGACTTGAAGCTTGAGTGCAATCCTTAAGATCCGGAGAGGGTTTTGGCACTTGAATTTTGAGAGAATTATAAGACTAAGTGTTTGAGTGAGTATTGGGGAATATCTTGTATGATATGGAGGCAAATTATGCCTAAGTATAGGTATTTTTACGTGTGGGAAGACTTAGCCCCAAGACCCAAAGGCCTTAGGCCGGACAACAAAAACTGGAAAAAAATAACACAGAGGCATACCGCACTAAGAACGCGTACTACACACTAGAATTTGACACTTTAAAATTTCAGACTTTGCTACGTTTGCTCTAAAATTTGGGTGAGACCCATTTCCCACTCAATTTTGCCCCTTGAACAAGAATATGAAGTCGAACTTTTAAAATAATGCACAAGTTTTTAGATATATGAAAATTATGATTTCGAGTACTTTTGAGGTACATTTTCGGGCATATTTGGGGTTGTTACATATCTATTTCCTAAGATCGAGGACTTGTTTGACCAACTTCAAAGGGATATTCACTTTTCGAAGATTGATTTCCATTCCGGGTATAACTAGTTAAAGGTTAGAGAGTGTGACATCCCCAAAACGGCCTTTTGGACAAGGTATGGGCACTTTGAGTTTGTGGTGATGTCGTTTGGCCTAACTAATTCCCAGACCATATTTATGGATCTTATGAATCGAGTGTTCAATCTATTCCTTGATAGCTTTGTTATTTTCTTCATTGATGATATTCTCATCTATTCTCAGATGAGTGGGAGCATATGAATCATTTGAGGTTGGTTTTGCAGACCTTGAGGAAGAAGACGTTGTATGCCAAAATTAGCAAATGTGAGTTTAGGTTGGGTGAAGTTGCTTTTCTGGGTCATGTGGTGTCTATTGATAGCATAAAGGTGGATCCAAAAAAGACTGAGGTGGTAAAGAATTGGCCTAGACCGTTGACCCCTTCAGACATTTGAAGCTTTCTTGGGTTGGCGGGATATTGTTAAAGGTTCGTTGAGGGATTCTCATCCATTACATCTCCATTGACTAAGTTGGCTCAAAAGAAGGCTAATTTTTTGTGGGTGGAGAAGTATGAGAGGAGTTTCCAAACTTTGAAGGACCGATTTATATCGGCTCTGATTTTGACTCTACCGAATGCATGGATGGGTTCGTGGTATATTGTGATGCCTCTGAAATTGCGTTGGGTTGTGTATTTATGCAACATGGTAAGGTGTATCTTATGCATCAAGTCAATTGAAGGTACATGATCATAATTATCTAACTCATGACCTTGAGTTAGCGGCGGTGATTTTTTCTTTGAAAATTTGGAGACACTATTTGTATGGGGTGCATACTGATATCTTCACCGATCACAAGAGCTTGTAAGATGTTTTTACGCAAAGGAACCTTAACTTGAGACAAAAGAGATAGCTGTAACTTCTAAAGGATTACGACATGAGTATTCTATATCACCCCGACAAGGCAAATGTGGTAGTCAATGCTCTTAGTTGGCTCTCTATGGGAAGTGTGGCTCATGTTGCGAAGGGGAAGAAGAAGTTGGCAAAGGATGTTCACCGTTTATCTAGATTGGGTGTTAGGGTGGCCGACTCTAATGATGATGGTATACATGTTCAAAATAGGGCCGAATCCTCGGTGATTGTTGATGTGAAAGATAAGCAAGATTTAGATCCATCCTTGGTTAAATTGAAGAAATTGGTGTCGAAAAGAATATTGAGGTTTTCTTCCAAGGGATAGATAGTGTGCTTCGGTATCAAGACCGATTATGTGTTCTAGATATGGATGACCTTAAGGAGGTGATCATCAGTGAAGCCAATAATTCTCATTATTTTATCTACATAGGGTCTACTGAGATGTACCGGGATTTGAAGGAAGTGTATTGGTGGCATGGTATGAAGAGGAACATAGCCAAGTTTGTGTTTGAATGCCCAAATTGTCAACAAGTAAAGGTGGAGCATCAAAGGCCCGGTGGATTGGCTCAAGATATCAAGATTCCTACTTGCAAGTGGGAGGACATAAATATGGACTTTGTAGTTGGGATATCTCAGACTCGGAAGCAATTTGACTCCATTTGGGTTATCATCTATCGGATCACTAAATTGGCTCATTTCTTATTGGTTAAGGCTTCTTTTGGTGCCAAAGATTATGCAAGGTTGTATATTTGAGAGTTGGTTAGGTTGCATAGTTTTCCTAAATCTATCATATTGGATTGGGGTACCCAATTTACTTCGCACTTTTGGAGGTCGTTTCAAAGGGGACTTGGTACTAAGGTCAAGTTGAGCACTGCCGTTCATCCCCAAACCGATGGACAAGCTAAAAGGACAATTCAAATTTTGGAGGATATATTGAGGGCTTGCGTGTTGGAGTTCAAGGGTAATTGGGATGATCATCTTCCACTTATCGAGTTTGTCTATAATAATAGCTTCCACGCTAGCATTGGTATGGCCCTATTTGAGGCCTTGTATGGTAGAAGGTGTAGGTCTCCGGTGGGGTGGTTTGAGCTGGGGGAGGTTGCTTTGATTGGCATGGACATGGTGATGAAGGCTATGGAGAAAGTGAAGTTGATTAGAGAGAGGTTGAAGACGGCACAAAGTCGCCAAAATTCCTATTTTGGATACTAGAAAGAGGGATCTTGAATTCCAAGTTGGAGATTGGGTATTTTTAAAAATCTCACCTATGAAGGGAGTGATGCATTTTGGCAAGAAGGGCAAGCTAAGTCCCCGATATGTGGGCCCTTATGAAGTTATTTAGAGGATTGGAAATGTGGCGTATAGGGTGGAGTTACCCCCGGATTTGAGTTCTATCCACTTGGTCTTTCATATGTCTATGTTGAGAAAGATGGTTTGTGAACCTAGTGCTATTGTGCCCTTGGAAGGTATTGAGGTTGAAGAGAACTTGTCTTATGAGGAGGTCCCGATAGAAATTGTGGATAGACAAGTAAAACAACTTCATAATAAGGATGTGGCTTCGGTGAAGGTGCTTTGATGGAACCAACATATGGAGAGTGCTACATTGTGGACATGATGAAGTGCTACATGCCATGCATAGTTCCTTTTTCTAATTGTTCCTAATTCTTTCTTTCTTGAGTCTCATGGCATGACATGCTTATATGTACATTAAAATGGCCTTTATGATGTTTTGAATTATTTTATTTTGTTTCAACATAAGATTTAATGGCTTTACGATTGTCAAATGATGAACTATGCATGACATCTTGTTTTTGGAAGTTTCATGCTCTAATTCAAAGGATTTCAAGCCTTGTTCTTGGATATTCGAGGACGAATGTTTCCAAGGAGAAGATGATGTAATGACCCTGGATATCGTATGATGTCGCTAGACCTTGAGAAAACTTGTTTCGGACAAAAGTTGGACCAAGTGTTGACTCAAGAGATACCAATAGCCAGTGTGAGGTCACACGAGTCGTGTGGCCTCCAGTGAGGAAACACGTGGCCTCAATTTTGAATGTTGACCCTTGGTGTGGTATTATGAATTAACGCACACCTCACTGGCACCCACACAAGTTTTTTCACACTTCACGGATAGTATGGAGGAGCTATGAAGTGGCTTAGTCTTGAAACCCCAGAATTGGGGCTAAGGGAGGTGTCACACCCAATCACACGGGTTGTGCGGCATAGGATGGCCTGTGAGGCCCTCCGTGAAGCTTCCGAAGTGAAAATATTCTGTTATGGAATCACCATCTTGTAACTTTCTACAAAAATTTCCTAAGTTTGGGGACATGGGAGCACCACACGAACCGTGTGGTTTCATAGGGCTTATGAAGGGTGTATGTTTGGTGAGCCTTGTGCGAAAAAATTCCAAGTATTGGTTCAAGATCGCAAATTTCTAGAAATTCATCTATGTGTTGCTTCACAGGCATTCCACACGAACTGTGGCGTGCCACACGGGCCGTTTGACCTTAAGTGAAGTGACTTCCGATGAACTTTTCCTTCAATTCATTAATGGCATTTTCGTAAATCCGATTATTTCTATTGGTCTTTTAGGGATTCCTATGCCATCCTATGGTCATCTAAAGATCTAAAATCTATTTAAAATTTTCAAAACTCATTCCTCATAATTTGAACTCTCTCAAAACAACTCTCGAAAGGAAATCTTGTGAAGATTCAAAATAGGAGCAAAGGAACTCAATTCTTCTTCAAATTTGTTGGGGTCTTCTTCATTTTGGTGAAGGTTTATGGGTTTTGATCCTTGATTACTTCCAATCAAGGAAATCCAAGATGTTTTCAAGAAATCTACATTTGTTTTTCTTATTTAATTTGGGATTTTAAAATATTTTTATTCCTTAACTTCCAACAATGAATGGGCTATGATTATCTATGGATATAAAGATGAATTAAGATATAAAATATTGAAATACATTGTTATTAAAAATATTTTGAATATGTATGGTCCTTAAATGTTTTAATCTAAGCATGGGTGATTATATTATAATTTCAAATGTGGATTTAACCATGTTTTCACTTGAATTTCTCATTATA
This sequence comes from Solanum ossicruentum, assembly GCA_025774065.1. Taxonomy (NCBI): domain Eukaryota; kingdom Viridiplantae; phylum Streptophyta; class Magnoliopsida; order Solanales; family Solanaceae; genus Solanum; species Solanum ossicruentum. The sequence continues at coordinate 22,348 of JAOTQR010086441.1, forward strand.
TTGATGGTATTAGATTGAATCTCAATTACCCATGTCATTCTCATATTATTCATAGCATATGCATTCATGTTCATGAGAAATTATAGAAATTATGTTATGGGTTAAGCCCAGTTATGTTCTATGACATAATTTTGATAAGATATTGGTTATGACGATATTGTGATCACATATATCTCTATTGATTATAGATCTTTGAACATTTTAGGTGATTGCATCATTTTGTATATGAATGGATTATTCCTATGGATGAGTATTATGACTACGAAAGTATGGTTTTGGTATTTGAGCCTAAGTATGAACTATTATGAATGATGTTTGGCTTTTAAGCCCAGTTGTGCATTGAAATGATTTGGCAAGACTCTCTCTTGAAAGCATACATAACTATATATATTATAAGTATTCTTGTGGGATGATGACTTAGCACCGATGCAATGAGAGTCCCATTTTTTTCCTTGAACTATGTTCCTAGTATAGGGTCCTTTCTAAAATGGGGTTTCCCATAAAGAAAGATGCTTCCAAAATGGGGTTGCCCGTAAGGAGAAGAAATGATATGATATGATTTGATTTGATTTGATTTGATATGATATGATATATAAATCCTATCCGAAATGGGGTTGCCTATAAGGAAGGTTATTATATACGAAATGGGGTTACATGTAAGGTGACATATGATTTACCTTTGGCAAGTAGACTACCTCTTTACAGATGAGGGGATTTCATTGGAATTCCACTTATGTCGGTTGAGATCACATCACCACTATATATATGAGCATCATTTTCACTTCATGGATCATTGGTTTCATGGCATCTTGTTATATTACGTTCCTTGTTATATATCTCTTTCTATAATATGTGTCCTTGTCATCTAATATTGATATGCAGGTTTTGGTAAGTTCATGCATTATATCCCACATACTTAGTACATTCAAACGTACTAACGTATACTTTTTCCTACATGATTTCATCATCTAGGGACTGAGGAATTTGATCATCTATTGTTTGACGTTTAGCTCGGATTCCAAGTTTACTTGTAGTGTGAGTCTTATCTTCCAAGGACAAACCACCATCTTTCTACCTATGATACTTTCGTTTCTTTATATACTGAGGGTGAGCCCGGGAAATGTCTTGGCCCCCAACCTATCTATGTAGAGACATTGTTGGACACCTTGTAAACCTCCTTACATTTTATGTTATGTGTTAAGATTAAAGTCTATGTTACGTATGGCTATCTTTGGCTATAGTTATGTGAGTTTGTTATGTGATGTATGTCTTGTAATATGTTGTGATGGAAAGATTCTAAGTCCTAAATTTCTCCATAGGGTGAATCCTACTTTCCCATCCCATAGAACCATTTGTTTACTTGTGTATGTTTTTGAACCTATGATGCGAGTTTTGGTATCTTGAGGCTTGTTTGGGGACTCTCGAGTTTCTATTTGCCGTTTCATATCTAGGACCTAGATCCGGATCGTGACAGTGAAGTAGGTGTATGAGTGTACCTTTTCCAACCAACCATCTTCACTTAGTTAGAAAATTATCTTGCCTGCGAAACTAGTCACATTTGTCATTTGTGACAAAACTATGAACTGATCACCATTAATGGAAGTTTCGATCTCCTTTCATGGAGAGAAGCTGTGAAAATTGGAACAAAGCATGTGATTCGTGAAATGAGCAAGTTGATTCATTCATTGAAAGAAGAAGAGTATTTATACACAAGGATCAACCACTTGAGTCACACTATTAGTGTGACATATAAGGAATCTAACCAACTAGCTTGTAACCAATCTGACAAACTACAACTAACTTCTAACAGAAGGTGTTGACTCAGCATTACACATGCACTACACAACATACAGTATACATAGATACTTCAGTTCAATAATTTGCCCATAAAATATATTAAATAAAATTAAAATAGTAATCTATTTTTTCTCTATAAAAAAGAAACACCACATCTTACTTGTGATAGCTTATAAACCTGAAATAAATTATCCAAATTTTTAGGTGGCTTTGATGTCATAATCTGACAATGATCTCCATAGTAACAAATATCGCTCAATGATAAAAGAGGTAAGGGTGCAAAGATGGTTAGAAGGTTTGCCTAGAAATAACATCACCCTTGAAAGTGCGTAATAGTATAGAAACGGTTTGCCTAGAAGCAGCCACTCTTGAAAGAGTGCATAATAGTATAGAAAATTTTAAGATGAATAGGGAAAAAATGTATTTTGTCCGAGTTTTAAGGACTCCTATAACACGCAAATTTAGTGAACTATGGAATTCCATAATCGTTAGGATACATAAATAATGAATTCGTCTAAATAGGTTGTATTATATAACACACTCAATTAGTGCATTATTGCTATTTTTTGTCAATTTTATTTGCATATCATTTTAAGCACTTTTCCTTTTTCACGTGTTATTTACATTGTGAATCCAAATTCATAAATGGTGATATAACTAAAAAAAAAAATCACCCAAATTACATAATTATATTTCTAATATAAAAGTGATAAAACTTTAATCCCACTTACAAAGAAAACATAATTCCTAAAAAATTAGTCTTTCGATGGATCATAATATTTACTCAACATTTTAACCTTTTTTTATTTTTCATCTTATAAATACAAACCCAATATAATTAAAAGGGGATTGGATTTTTGATAAATTTAATTAATGCAATAATACGCCCAGTATAATCTCACAAGTGAAATTTAGAAAAAATATTTACTGGTAATTAGTGCATATTGAACAACATGCCATTTTGACAGATAATCTCAATATAATCTCCCAAATGAGATTTAGAGTAAATGTAACACCCCAAGAAATTACTAAAATGCCCTTAAACTTGGTCGTGCGCACAACATATCTTCCCAAGCTCTGATAAAAAATTCGAGATCGAATTTGCGATCAGTCCAAAAAACTGAGTCGAAAAATGGTGTCAACTCGGCCTTATCGAGGAAATGCTAATTATAATTTTTCAAGAGGGCCTAAAACAGTGAGGTTTCTGCTCCCTTTCTGTGACATGAAGAGGATGCGGAACCGCACTTATACCTCTTTTGAAAATTTCGACGAAAGTAGAAAAATGCAAAAAAAGTGTAAAAAAAACACTAGTGCACATCGCGCACTAGTGCAGGAGGAATTTGAATTTTTTTCTTTTAATTAGAGAAGGGCAATTTCATCCTTCCTGACATATTTTTAAATCCCCTACATGGTTTTAAATATATATTCGTACGAAAAAGGGGTTAGACCCATTAGTTTCAAAGATTTTATGCAAATTCTAAAGAGAAGAAGAGGAGACTCAAGCAAGGGTTTCAAGAATCTTCCAAGTTCTTCAAAAGATTTTCATTCCCAGGTATGTAAAGGCTACCCAAAAGCATGGAATTGCTCCAATGTAGAGTTAAGATAGAAAATTCATGTCTAGAAGCTTTGATTTGTGAATTCTTAAAGGTTCTTGAGTATTTACTTTAAGTTCTTGAATGACTACTTTAGGTTCTTCAATAATTGTTTCAATTCTTGTGCACTATCTTGAATTTATATTTTCCAATCTTTAAACAACAATTTTATATCATGAACAGATGATCAGCATAGTTAAAACTTATTGTATTTTCACCTTATTATATGAATGTAACTTGATCCGTAAGATTTCTTCTCCAAAATGACTTGAATAATAAACTTAGGGGTTTTCTAGAGCCTTGAATATCTGAGGATGATGACTTTCTGAGTCTAAGTCATAAATTGAGTGTGGGGATGACTGTGATAGCTGAAAACTATTGTTGACATGGTCGAATGGGTATAGTTCCCTTAGATAGATAGAAAATCTTTCCTGTAGAGGTTGGGTGATGAGAGTTCTTGATGGATTGAAAGACTTATGAGCATATTGAGGCCTGGGAGGAGTATTAGCATCGAAATGGATAAGAGTCTGTCCCACTCAAACCCATTAACTACGTGGCCAGCATAGGAGAGGATTTGACTATGAAAGCGGATGTTTCCTTTGTCCCAGAAAAGGATTTGACAGACTTTTAGATCCACTAATAGACTAGTCCTTTACCCCGACAAGGTACTGGATGGATGTGGAAACAACATCTCTTCATTGTATCACTATCGGCTCATAGGTAGTAGTTGTCGATTATAGAAACTCACAGATAGGTTTCATGATGATAGAACTCTTATGTGATGTGAAGACTTGATGCTTGATAGCTAGTAAGATGATAGGGTCTTGTCTTTTATTTCTGAGGTGAGACTGAGTGACTGATGAGTGTCAATTATATTGTTTCCTTTTTTTAGCCTATTTTACATATAGTACATTCCACATACTAATGCCCTTCTAGCATTGAATCTTTTTATGACGTAGATACTACAGACCAAGGACTTTAGCAGCCCGATCGTTGAGGTTTAGAACTCACTATTCCTGAAAGTGGTGAGTCCTCCCCAGCATTCGGAGGATATTTATTTTCTGATTAGATAGTCTTTAATTTATCAGTTGGTAGTCATGGCATGTCATGGTACCATCTTAGATCATAGCATAGAGGCTTCATAGGCATGGGCGTAGATGTTGATATTGACGTCAAGGGTTATTTTCCCTCATACTTCTTTCCTTTTTTATTGAGACTTTTTGTTATCCATTCTGCTTTCTCATGATAGACTAATATTGATATGTGAGCCCATTGATAGGATAGAACTTATATTCATTATATAATTCTTTTCCGCTAATGAATTGACTGAATGATGGAAAAGAGACTGAGTGGTCCCTTTAGGGGCTAGCAATAGTCTCCAAGTGCCAGTCACGTCTAGGGTATCTCTCGGAGCGTGAAAAACTTGGTATCGGATCCCAGAGTTCAAGTGTCCTAGGGAGGCTATGAAGCCATGTCTAGTAGAGTCTTATTTATGGGTGTGTTGTGGACCACACATCATAAGCAGGAGGATATAGAACATTAGGAAGTGTTACCCTTCTTCTATGATCTGAAATCGTGCTATAACATTAACTTGTCAAGACCTGCTTTTAACTCATGCATTTACACTTACAAAAAATGTCGACCCAGAGAATAGCCGCTCAAAGAGATGTCGTAGACCCCATTACTGAGAATACCTAATCGGAGGCTCTGTTGTAGACTGAGACAAGGAGACGGGGAAGCCTCGCTAGGACTGCGATGTCCCTCAGGCACTCTGTACTTAGCCCAAGCCAGCTCCCACTACAGAGGCAGAATTCAGAGGATCCATCACGATGCTAACTCAGTTGGTGGCCTCACAGGGGAATAACCACAGTTCTCAGGCTCGTAGTTCTAGCTCACAGGAGCCCTCAGCTACAACTCGTCTTAGGGACTTTTGAGGATGAACCCACCATTGTACATGGGGTCAAAGGTGGAGGAGGACCTGCAGAACTTCATCGACAAGATGTACAAAGTCCTGAGGGCCATGCATTCAATTGAGATCGGGAGAGTTAAGCTTGCGTCCTACCAGCTGAAGGACGTGGCCAATGTATGGTACACTCAGTGGGAGGTAAATAGAGGTGAGGATATAGAGCCTACAGTGTGGGATGAGTTTGAAGCTACCTTTCTTGATCACTTCTTTCCACTAAAGTTGAGGGAAGCAAGGGAGGATGAGTTCATGAATCTGAAGCAGGCAGGGATGACTATGAAGGAGTACAACCTTAAATTCACCAAACTGTCAAGGTATGCTCCCGAGATGGTGAAAGATATGAGACAGAAGATAAGGAGATTTATGTCTAACCTAGCTAGAAATGTGAACAGAGAGTGTAAGGCTACCTTGCTGATTCCAAGTATAGACATCTCTAGACTTGTTGTGTATGCCCAGCAGATGAAGGAAGATAAGAGGAGAGATTGAGAGGAACACTTGAGCAGAAAGGCTAAGCCAGCGAGACATGAATCTAACCTATAGAGACAAAACAGAGGTGAAAAATCTTATTTCCAGAAGAGATCATCACATCCCACACCATTCACAGCCAGTGCGCCCGAAAAAACAAACCAAGTATTATCAGTAATCTCAGGGTCATCAGAATTTCAGGAACCTAAGTGCCTAATCTCAGGCCAGTGTGACTCAAGGTATTAGGGAAAAGCCACCTTACAGCAAGTGTGGTAAACTTCACCTTGGTGAGTGTCGTTTGGGCAAGGATGTGTGTTATGCTTGTGGTCAGGCAGGTCATTTCATCTATGATTGCTCGAAGAGGAGGCGAGGTGAGGGGAGCGTAGGGCTCAGTCTTCGACAGTACCTCCAGCAGGTAATCAGCAAAGGGATGCTACTACTACGGGTATAGGAGGCGGGACAAACCGCCTTTATGCTATGGGTAACCGATAGGAGCAGAAGGCTGCAACAGATGTTGTCATGGGTATGCTTTGTGTCTTTGCTTATGATTTCAATTCGTTGATTGATCTGGGTGCCACCTTATCTTTTGTAACTCCTTATGTGGCTAGAAATTTTTGTATCTTCCTGAGCATTTACTTGAGCCCTTCTCTGTCTCTATCCCCACAGGAGAGTTTATCTTAGCTGAGAGAGTTTATAAAGATTGTTTATTGTCTATCCATCATAAAGACACGTTAGCTAATTTGGTAGAGTTGGAAATGGTCGATTTCGATATGATAATGGGCATGGATTGGCTTCATACCTGTTACGCTTTTGTTGATTATAAAACCCGAATGGTTAGGTTCCAATTTCCTAATGAGCCTGTCTTAGAGTGGAAGGGGAGCTCTATTGCCCCTAAGGGAAAATTCATATCCTATATTAGAGCTAGAAAGTTGATATCTAAGGGTTGTATTTACCACCTCGTTTGAGTGGAGTCCGATAATATGGAGTCTCCCACTCTTGAGTCAGTCTCGATAGTGAGTGAGTTTCTTGAGGTATTTCCTTATGATCTTTCTGGAGTCCCTCCTAATAGGGAGATTGACTTTGGGATTGATGTTCTTCCCGAGACAAAACCTATCTCAATTCCACCCTATAGAATGGCTCCCGCAGAGTTGAAAGAATTGAAAGAGCAATTAAAAGACTTGTTAGAGAAAGGTTTCATACGGACTAGTGTCTCACCTTGGGGGTGCTCTTATCCTATTTGTGCATAAGAAAGATGGATTGTTGAGGATGTATATAGACTACCAACAGTTGAACAAGCTTAAAAAATAAGTATCCTCCTCCCTTGATAGATGATCTCTTTGACCAACTTCGGAGTGCTACTTGTTTCTCCAAGATAGATCTCATATCAGGTTACCATCAGTTGAAGGTGAGGGAAAGTGACATTCCTAAGACAGTCTTTAGGAGCGGTATGGCCATTTTGAGTTCTTGGTTATGTCCTTCGGGTTGACAAATGCACCTGCAGCTTTTATGGACTTGATGAACAAGGTATTCAGACCATATCTTGACATGTTCGTGATCATGTTTATCTACGACATCCTTGTGTATTCGAGGAATGAGGAGGAGTATGCAAATCACCTTAGAGTGATTTTGCAGACACTCCAGGATCATAAGTTGTGTGCAAAATTCTCCAAGTATGAGTTTTGGCTTAAGTCAGTGGCTTTCTTAGGCTATTTCGTTTCGGGAATGGCATTCAGGTGGACACGCAGAAGATTGAGGTGGTTAAGAACTGGCTAAGACCAACTTCTCTAATAGAAATAAGAAATTTCTTGGGTTTGGCCAAGTACTACCATAGATTTATGGTGGGCTTCTCTTCTCTGTCAGCCCCTTTGACAAAGCTGACTCAAAAGAAGGCCAAGTTTCAATAGTCTAAGGCATGTAAGAAGAGCTTTTAGGAGTTGAAGACTAGACATACTATGGCATCAGTGTTGACATTGCCAGATGGGATGGGTGACTTTGTGATATATTGTGATGCATCTAGAGTTAGATAGGGGTGTGTGCTTATGCAGAGAGGGAAGGTTATAGAGTATGCTTCTAGATAGCTTAAGATTCATGAGAAGAATTATCCGACTCATGATCTTGAGTTAGCAGCAGTGGTTTCACACTTAAAATCTAGCATCACTATCTGTATAGAGTGCATGTGGACGTGTTCAATGACCATAAGAGCTTACAGTATGTGGTCAGTCAGAAAGAGCTCAATCTGTGGCAGAGGATGTGGCGGAGTTTCTCAAGGATTACGATATGAGCATCCTCTACCACCCAGGTAAGGTTAACGTTGTTGCTGATGCTATTAGCAGGATGTTTATGTGTAGCACTGCCTATTTAGAGGAGGGGGAGAGAGAATTAGCCAAGGAAGTACATAGATTGGCTCGATTGGGAGTGCAGCTTGAGGAGAACAACGAAGGCAGGGTCAATGTTTAGAATGGTTCTGCTTCATCCTTATTGACTGAGGTGAAGGAAAAGCAAGACCAAGACCCTATCTTACATAGGAATAGAGAATAGAAGCTGACAGCAAGCATTCTCCTTTGGGCTTAAGTAGGCTGCAGGAAAGCAGGTAAGACAATGACTGGAAGAAACGGTTCACAAACAAAAGGTGATGGTTTTCTCCAAAGGGGGAGATGGGGTATTGAAGTATCAAGGGAGATTGTGTGTACCCAATGTTGATGGGGTTCGAGACAGAATCATGGTCGAGGCTCATAGTACGAGGTATTCCATTCATCCTGGCTCCACTAAGAAGTACCACGACTTGAAGGAAGTCTATTGGTGGAACAGGATGAAGAGAGACATTGTGGAATTCGTTTCCAAGTGCCCCAATTGCCAATAGGTTAAGGTTGAACATCAGAACCTTGCGGGTTGGTTCAGAATTTCAAAATTCTAGAATGAAAATGAGAGGTGATCAACATGGATTTGATCACTGGCTTAACCCGATCCCGAAAGCAACATGATTCAATTTGGGTGATGGTAGACAAGATGACTAAATCAGCCCACTTCTTGGTGGTGAAGACAACCTATATGACTGGAGAGTATGCCCCACTTTACATTCTGGAGATTGTGAGGTTCCATGTGGTTCCCTTTTCTATCATCTTAGACAGAGGAGCTCAATTCACCTCTTAATTTTGGAGATTCTTCCAAAAGAGATTGGGTATGAAGGTGAACTTGAGTACCGCTTTCCACACTCAAACAGATAGGCAGGCAGAGCGCACTATCCAGACTTTGGAGGCTATGTTGAGGGCATGTGTGATTGATTTCAAAGGAAAATGGGATGATCATTTTTCACTAATTGAGTTCGCATATAATAATAGCTACCATGACAGCATTCAGATGGCCCTGTATGAGGCATTTTACGGGAGGAGGTGTAGATCCCCGATTGGCTGGTTCGAGGTGGGTGAAGCTGAGTTGAGTGGGCCTGACCTCGTACACCAATCTATGGATAAGGTGAAAGTCATTCGGAAAAGGTTGAAGACAGCTCAAAGTTTCCATAAGTCATATGCAGATGTGAGAAGAAGGGACTTGGAGTTCGAGGTAGATGATTGGGTGTACTTGAAAGTGTCACCTATGAAGGGTGTCATGATATTCGGTAAGGGGAAGCTGAGACCCTGTTATATCGGCCATTACCATATTTTAAGAAGGATAGGGAAGGTTGCCTATGAGTTAGACTTAACTTCCGAGCTAGATGGAGTTCACCCGGTGTTCCACGTATCTATGTTAAGGAAATGTTTGGGGAATCCAGCTTTAGCAATTCCTGTGGAGAGTACGAGTGTGAAGGACAGCTTATCATATGAAGAAGTTCTAGTCCAGATTCTTGATCAACAGGTTCGCAAGCTGAGGAATAAAGACATAGCCTCTGTTAAAGTCTTATGGAGGAATTAGTTTGTGGAGGAAGCTACATGGGAAACTGAAGAGGCGATGAAACTCAAATACACGCATCTATTGGTGCCAAGAGATGACGATATTGAAGGTAAACAAACTCATTCTTATCAATTCTGAGAAATTCTTTTCCTTTGAGTTGATGCCTTATTTTACTACATTCTCGAGCCTAAGACAAGGATAGATAGATGATGGATAGTGAGAGTTCAGCTTTCTCGAGTGAGGAATGAGATGAGGTTCTAAGGTTAATCGAGTCCCTGTACGACCTTTACTCATCATCGAGGGTGAATGATCCCAAGGGGTAGATGATGTAACACCCCATGAAATTATTAAAATGCCCCAAAACTTGATCGTATACACAACGTATCTTTCCATGCTCTGATGAAAAATTTGAGACCAGATTTGTGATCAGTGCGAAAAAACTGTCAGAAAATGGTCTCGACTCAGCTTTATCGCGCAAAAACATAAATTATAATTTTTCAAGAGGGCCTAAAATAGTGAGGTTTCCGTGCCCCTTCCACGATGCGGAGAGGACGCGGAACCATACTTATACCTTTTTTGAAAGTTTTGATGACAGTCGAAAAATGCGATATAGTGTAAAAATACACTAGTGCGCGTAGCACACTAATGTAGGAGAAATTCAAATTTTTTCTTTTAATTTGGGCAGGGCAATTTCGTCCTTACCAGCATATTTGTATATCCCCCACACGATTTTAAACATATATTCATACCAAAAAAGGGTTAGACCCATTATTTTCAAAGATTTTACGCAAATTCTAGAGAGAAGAAGAGGAGAGTCAAGCAAGGGTTTCAAGAATCTTCCAAGTTCTTCAAAAGATTTCTATTCTCAGGTATGTAAAGGCTACCCAAAAGCATGAGATTACTCTCCCATCTACCAATGTAGAGTTAAGATAGCAAATTCATGTCCAAAAGCTTTGATTTGTGAATTCTTGAAGGTTCTTGAGTATTTACTTTAGTTCTTGAATGACTACTTTAGGTTATTGAATAATTGTTTCAATTCTTGTACACTATCTTGAATTTATGTTTTCCAATCTGTAAACCACAATTTTATATCACGAACGGATGATCAACATGCTTAAAATGTACTGTATTTTCACCTTATTATATGATTGTGACTTGATCCTTAAAATTTTTTCTCCTTAATGACTTGAATAATGAACTTAGGGGTTGTCTAGAGCCTTTAATATCTGAGGATAATCTTTGGCTGAGTCTAAGTCCTGAATTGAGTGGGGTGATGACTGTGATAGCTGAAAACTATTGTTGATAGGATTGAATACACATAGTTCCCTTTACATTGGATTGAAAATCTTGCCCCTGGAGGTTGGGTGATGAGAGTTCTTGATCAATTGACAGACTTATGAGCATTTTGAGTCTTCGAAGGAGTATTAGCACCGAAATTAGTAAGAGTGTGTCCCACTTAGACCTATTAATTAGGTGGCCAATGTAGAAGAGGATTGGACCATGAAAGTGGATGTTTTCTTTGTCCCAAAGGAGGACTTGACAGACTTTTGGATCTATTAACAGACTCATCCTTTACCCCGTTAACGTATTGGATGGATGTGTCAACGACATCTCTTCATTGTATCATTACCAACTCATAGGTAGTGATTTTCGGTTGTAGAAACTCCCAGATAGGTTTCATGATGATAAGACTCTGATGTTATTTGAAGAATTGATGTTTGATAGCTAGTGAGGTGATAGGGTCTTGTCTTTTATATTTGAGGTGAGGCTGAGTGACTGATGAGTATCAATTATATTGTTTCCTTTTTTTTAGTTCGTTTCACATATAGTACATTCCACGTACTAACACCCCTCTGGCGATGCATCATTTTATGATGTAGATACTATAGGTCGAGGGCTTCAGCAGCCCGATCGTTGAGGTTCAGAGCTCTTCATTCCTGATAGTGGTGAGTCCTCCCCAGCATTCTGAGGATATTTATTTTATGATTGGATAGTCTTTTATTTATCAGTTGATAGCCATGGCCTGTCATGATACCGTCTTAGATCATAGTACAGAGGTTTCATAGGCATAGACGTAGATGTTGATATTGATGTCGATGTCAAGGATTCTTTTCCCTCATACTTCTTTCCTTTGTTATTGAGACTTTTTGTTATCCATTATGCTTTCTTATGATAGACTGATGTTGATATATGAGCCCATTGATAGGATAGCACTTATATTCATTATATCATTTCTTTTCTGCTGATGAATTGACTGAACAATGGCAAAGAGACTGAGTAGTCCACTTAGGGGCTAGCAATAGTCTCCGAGTGTCAGTCACGTCTAGATTATCCTCCCAGGTCGTGACAGTAAATATTTAATTAATATATAATAAAAAGCAAGTGATTGATGGATGATAAGAAATTAAATATTACGGAGAAATAATTTGTACTATTGTTAATTATTACTACATGAAAACTAATAATCTTGAGCTTACTTTTTTCTAATTCATTGACTCATTTTAGCCATTTGATTTTTCATAACTATTTTTGTAGTATTTTGTATGATTTTCTTTTCTTTTCTTTTTTCCTAATTGATGTTTGATAGCTAGTGAGGTGATAGGGTCTTGTCTTTTATATTTGAGGTGAGGCTGAGTGAATGATGAGTGTCAATTATATTGTTTCCTTTTTCTTAGTCCGTTTTACATATAGTACATTCCACGTACTAACACCCCTCTGGCGATACATCATTTTATGATGTAGATACTATAGGTCGAGAACTTCAGCAACCCAATCGTTGGAGTTCAGAGCTCTTCATTCCTGATAGTGGTGAGTCCTCCCCAACATACAGAGGGTATTTATTTTCTGATTGGATAGTCTTTTATTTATCAGTTGATAGCCATGGTCTGTCATGGTATCATCTTAGATCATAGTATAGAGGTTTTATAGGCATAGACGTAGATGTTGATGTTGATGTCGATGTCAATGATTCTTTTCCTCATACTTCTTTCCTTTGTTATTGAGACTTTTCGTTATCCATTATGCTTTCTTATGATAGACTGATGTTGATATATTAGCCCATTGATAGGATAGCACTTATATTCATTATATCATTTTTTTTCTGCTGATGAATTGATTGAACAATGGCAAAGAGACTGAGTAGTCCATTTGGGGGCTAGCAATAGTCTCCGAGTGTCAATCACGTCTAGATTATCCTCCTAGGGCGTGACAGTAAATATTTAATTAATATATAATAAAAAGCAAGTGATTGATGGATAATAAGAAGTTAAATATTACGGAGAAATAATGTCACACCCCTCCCTGGGGTTGTGACCAGTGCCCGATAGGGGCACGTAAACACATACTAAGCCGAATTCCTTTATAAACATAGCCTGGAATTCTACCA